>PVJL010013273.1:0-33058 GCA_004026885.1 Lyroderma lyra
GTACCAGAGTTCCTTTTTCTCCACATCCTCTCCAGCACTTGTTATTCCTTGTCTTGTTGATAACAGCCATTCTCACAGGTGTGAGGTGGTATCTCATTGTGGTTTTGATTTGCATTTCCCTGATAGCTAATGAGGATGAGCATTTTTTCATATGTCTGCTGGCCATTTGTATTTCTTCATGGGAGAAGTGTCTGTTTAGGTCCTCTGCCCACTTTTTAATTGGGTTGTTTGTTTTTTGTTGTTGTTAAGTCTTATTAGTTCTTTATATATTTTAGATATTAGATGCATTGTTTGTAAATATTTTCTCCCATTCAGTTGGCTGTCTTTTTGCTTTGTTGATTCTTTTGCTGTGTAGAAGCTTTGTAGTTTGATTTGGTCCCATTCATTTATTTTTGCTTTTATTTCCTTTGCCTTTGATGTCAGGTCCATGAAGTCTTTCTTGAGCCCTAGATCTACAAATTTAGTACCAATGTTTTCTTCTATACAGTTTATTGTTGCAGGTCTTATATGAAGGTCTTTAATCTATTTTGAGTTAATTTTAGTATATGGTGAGAATTCATAGCTCAGATTCATTCTTTTGCATGTGTTCTTCCAGTTTTCCCAGCACCATCTACTGAAGAGGCTGTCTTTTCCTCATTGCATATTTTTTTGCTCCTTTATCAAAAATTATTTGTCCATAAATTTGTGGATTTATTTCTGGGTTTTCAATTTTGTTTCATTGGTCTGTGTGTCTGTTTTTCTGCCAATACCAAGCTGTTTTGATTATTGATGTCTTATAGTATAAATTGAAATCAGGGAGTGTGATACCACAAGCCTTATTCTTTTTAGATAGTATTGCTTTGTCAATTCAAGGTCTTATGTCGTTCCATAAAAATCTGATACTTTTCTTAACGATTTCATGAAAGTATGATTGTGGGATTTCGATGGTAATTGCATTAAGTCTATAAATTGCTTTGGGTAATATGACCATTTTAACAATGTTAAGTCTTCCTATCCATGAACAGGGGATATCTTTCCATTTCTTTGTGTCTGCTTTAGTTCCTTTCAAAAGTGTCTTATACTTTCCTATGTATCAGTCTGTCACATTCTTTGTTAAGTTAATTCCCAGGTATTTCAATTTTTTTTGTTGTTGCAATAGCAAAAGGTATTGCCTATCTCATTTCTTTTTTGGAAGATTTGTTGTTTGTATACAGGAATGCTGTTGATTTTTGTATGTTGAGTTTGTATCCTGCGACAATTTACTGTGTTTGTTTATTGCTTCTAATAGTTTCCTGGTGGAGTCTTTGGAATTTTCTATATAAAGGATCATGTCATCTGTAAATAATGACAATTTGACCTCTTCTTTCCCAATTTGGATACTTTTATTCCTTTCTCTTGCCTGATTGCTGTGGATAGTACTTCCAGTACTGTATTGAATAGCAGTGGTGACAGGGGGCATCCCTGTCTTGTTCCTGATTTTAGGGGCATGGGCTTCAGCTTTTCCCCATTCAGTATTATGTCATCTGAGGGTCTGTCATATATGGCCTTTATTATGTTGAGATACCCTCCTTCTATACCTATTTTATTTAGTGTTTTAATCATAAAAGGATGTTGTATCTTGTTGAATGCTTTTTCTGCATTAATTGATATGATCATGTGATTTTTATCTTTTATTTTGTTTATGTGGTGTATCACATTGATTGATTTTTGTATGTTGAACCATCCTTGTGCTCCTGGGATGAATCCCACTTGATCATGATGTATGATCTTTTTGATGCATTGTTGTATTCTGTTTGCTAATATTTTGTTTAGAATTTTTGCATCTGTGTTCATCAGAGATATTGGTCTACAGTTTTCTTTTTTGTGTTGTCTTTGCCAGGCTTTAGTCTGAGGGTAATGTTGGCCTCATAGAATGAGTTAGGAAAGTTTTGCCACATCTTCAATTTTTTTGAAAGAGTCTGAGGAGGATAGGTGTTAATTCTTCTTTGAATGCTTGGTAAAATTCAATGGTGAAACCATCTGGTCCAGGGCTTTTGCCTCTAGGAAGGTTGTGGATAGTCATTTCAATTTCTTTACTATGGATTGCTCTGTTTAGATTATCCCCTTCTTCTTGGTTCAGTCTAGGTAGGCTATAGGTTTCTAGGAACTTGTCCATTTCTTCTAGGTTGTTAAATTCAGTGGCATAAAGCCCTTCATAATATTTTCTTATAATCCTTCTTATCTCTGTGGTATTGGTGGTAATTTCTCCCCCTTCATTTCTAATTTTTGGATATTTGTGTCCTTTCCTTTCATCCTTTGATTAGTCTCACCAGGGGTTTGTCAATTTTGTTGACTTTCTCAAAGAACCAGCTCTTTGTAATATTAATTTTGTCTATTGTCCTTCTGTTCTCTAATTGGTTTAGCTCTGCTTTAATTTTTATTATTTCTTTCCTTCTGCTGACTTTGGGTTTTGTCTGCTCTTCTTTTTCAAGTTCTTTAAGATGAGGTGCTAAGGTGTTTACTTGTGATTTTTCTTGTTTCTTAAGATCAGCCTGTAGTGATATAACCTTCCCTCTTATTACTGCTTTTGCTGTGTCCCAATAATTCTGATATGTTGTATTTTCATTGTCATTAGTTTCTATGGGTTTTTTAATCTCTTCTTTTATTTGTTCCTTGATCCAGTCAATTTTTAATAAGCTGTTGTTTAATCTCCATGTATATGTGTTTTTTTCTGCTTTCTTTTTACAGTTGATCTCCAATTTCAGAGACTTGTGGTCTGAGAATATACTTGGTATGATTTCAATCTTCTTGAATTTACTGAGGCTACTTTCATGTTCTAGCATATGGTCTGTTCTTGAGAATGTTTCATGTGCACTAGAAAAGAAGGTACAATCTTTTTGCTGTATGAAATGTCCTGTAAATGTCAATTATGTCCAAATGCTATAATGTATCCTTTAGAACTGATATTTCCTTATTTATTTTCTGTTTGGATTATCTGTCCATGGATGCTAAGGGGGTGTTTAGGTCTTCTACAATGATTGTGCTTTTGTCAATTTCTCCTTTCATAACTGTTAATACTTAATATATTTTGGTGCTTCCTAATTGGAAGCATATATATTAATTAGTGTCAAGTCTTGTTGTTGTATTGTGACTTTTATCACTATGTAACATCCATCTTTGTCTTCTGTTACCTTTTTTAACTTGAAGTTTATTTCATCAGATATCAGTATGGCAACTCCTGCTTTTCTCTGGTTACCATTTGCTTGGAGTATTGATTTTCATCCTTTCACTCTCAGTCCTTATGACTGAGGTGTGTCTCTTGGAGACAGCATATGGATGAGTTTTGTTTTTTAATCCATTCTGATCCTTTGTGTCCTTCTACTGGTGAGTTCAGTTCATTAACATTTAGAGTGATGATAGTTGAGGATTTCCTATGACTATTACTTCCTTTTTAAATTAAAAAAATTTTTTTTTCTTTTTTCTTATCCCAACTTTATTCCATTTATTTTCATGTTTTTTTTTCAGGTTGAGGAGATTCCTTCAGTATTCATTGAAGTGCCAGTTTCATGCTGGCAAATTCCCTCAGCTTCTGTGAGCCTGAGAAGGTCTCTATTCCTCTTTCATATCTGAAGAATAATTTTGCTGGATAGTTTATTCTTGGCTGGAAGTTTCTCTCTTTTAAAGTTTTGAATATTTGATTCTACTGCCTCCTGGCTTGTAGAATTTCTGCTGAGAAGTCTGATGCCAGCCTGATGTGTTTTCCTCTAAAGGTTCTTTTTTTCCTTGCTTCCTTGAGAATTGTATCTTGTTTTTGTTTTTTGTTTTTTTTTTTTTTTTTTTTGCTTTTTGGTATGTGGGTAGCTCTCTGGCTGGGAATCGAACCCAGGCTGCAGCACTGACAGCGTCAGTGCCGAAGCCTTAAGCCACTACACCATCAGGGAACTCCCCGAGAATTGTATCTTTGTCTTTGGTTTTTGACATCTTCAGTGCAATGTGTCTTAGAGAAAATCTGCTAGGGTTCAGGTATCTAAGGGATCAATTTTCTTCTTGAATTTGGGGTTCCAGATCTTTCCATAGGTTTGGAAAGTTCTGATTTACTATTTGCTTGAGTATGCTCTTCGTAGAGTGCTCTGCTTCTTCTTCCAACTTTATTATCCTGATGTTTTGATTCATGGAGTCAGATAGTTCTTGCAAATTTCTTTCATTTTTTTTGGTTCTGTATTCCCTATCTTCCTATTTCTGAGACATTTTCATGTTCTGGAGTTCTACCATTACTTTATTTTCTATGGAGATATTATATATATAGTTTACAAGGTTACTAATAGTTTAAAATAACATGCACTGACATTTTTAAATTAAAAAAGAATGTATTGTCACTACTAAAACTTTGTTAAAAACAAAATGTCATCAATATGCTATTTCCAGTTATTAAATATTTAGGCTGTATTTCTCTCTCTCTTTTTTATTATTATTATTACGAAAATTCTAAGATTCAAGAGGACCAATGACTCTGTTTGTAGCTATTAAACTTCAAATTGTCAATTGTACTGTATGCATTTTTAAATCCATTGACTTGAAATACCACCTTTATTATGTACCGAATTCATATTTGTGTCTGGAATTTTTATCGTATTAATGTTGTCACAAATTCATAGTCACAGACTTCAGCCATGTTCTTATTATTTATTTTTACATCTTCATGCTTGGCTTCTATTTTCATTCCCTTCAGATATTAGTTTGGAAGTTAGTGCAGTTCAACAAACCCCTCTAAACCTTCATGCTACTCCCTTAAGTCCTTTTTTGTCAGTAAGGTAAGGCTACAGTGGTAATTTTCCTCAACATTCCTGTTACTAGTTTTCTAAGGCCACTGTAAGGAGGTACCACATTTTGTGGCTTGTGACCATAGGAATTGATTGTCTCACAGTTCTGGAGACTTAGAAGCCTGAAACTAAAGTGTTAGCAGAGCCATGCTCCCTCTGAAATCTGTAGAGGATAATCCTTCATTGCCTCTCCCTAGCTTCTGGAAGTTCTCCACAGCCTCCAGTGCCCCTTGGCTTTTGGTAACATCACTCCACTCTCTGTCTTGGTTGTCACATGGCTGTCATCCCTTGTATGTCTTCAAATCATATTCCTTCTATATTTGTCTATCTCCAAATTTCTCTCTTTTTTTAAGGACTCCAATTATATTTGATTAAGGGCCCACCCTACTCCCATATGATGTCATCTTAACTAATTACGTATGCTATGGCCCTTTTCCTAAATAAAATCATAATTCTAGGTTGTATATTTTAAGGGAACACAATTCAACTCATAACCATCTCTCCTCCAGCTACACAGTTACGATCCCATCTTGCTTCCCGTCTTCTGTGGTAGAAGATAAGGTTTTCTTTCTGGTACGGTTAACTTAGTGTTCTTTATTTCAACCCCTCCTATATCCTATGAAACTGTGCCATTAACTAACCCCTCTTGTCGGCCCATTCCCCTTCTGCCTTTCTACTAAAAACTCCCCTACATTTTGAAAACATGCTCAGGTCCCTCATCCTGTTAAGGTTATCCATTCCTTTAACTTGAACCCTTCCCTTTACTTATGATTTCATCTTTTTTCTCTTTTACCATGTTAGATTTCTTCACTTCTATCAACAGCATTAACTACTAGTCTACAGTGTTTACAAAGAATTGACATTTTTGTCCTTTGATATGAGTCATTGTGTGTCCAAGGACAATTAAAGAAAATCATAGATGAGTTGAGATGTCGATGCTGGATAGCTGGCTCAGATCCCTTTCTAGTGAAGGAACCCACTTTCCTCATGAGCCTGATAGTGTGTAGAGCAAGATTCACAATTCAGAAGAATTATGACTCTGTGTCCTGAATGTTTGGAATTTTCTTTAGATTGTAATAACATAATGTTAGACATATTGCATTATAAGTTTTTGGTCACATTTGCTAAACTTTAAGCTAACTGAGACCTGGGGAAAGAACTAAATTATCTTTGTATCTGCAGAACCTAACAGAGAGGTTGGAACCTATTAGGTGTGTATGTTCTCTGGTCCAGAGATCTGAATACAAAGAGTAGTATTAATGGTTAAGATGGTTATCCATGCCTTAATTTCCCAAAAGGCAACTCAGTGAGGCCCATATGTTTACCTGCATGTGCAGGGATTTTTCACCACAGACAAAATTATGAGACTTGGAGATTATATTGGGCATCTGCCATATCTACTCCGTCTACCCTCTTGAGAAACACAGAACTTTATGACTAATGTAAACAAGATGGGGAGAAGAATACCTTAGCTTGTAAGCAAATAAGTCTGGATGAGGGGGAAAATTTGTCTCTGGGTTTATTACTCTTAGTATATACAGAGGCAAATGACTCTGAGAGATACAAATCTCTAAATCTTATTCAGACCAATTTACTTTCTCTAACTTCCAAGGCATTCTTGACATTCAGTCATAAAATCTAGACAACAGAAACATGAAAATATTCATGGAACACTGCCTGCCAACAATTAAGTCAAGTGGTGAAATGGAACCATAAGTTATGCTTGTGTACATCTCTGTGTGTGTGTGTGTGTGTGTGTGTGTGTGTGTGTGTGTGTATAAAACCAGGGGTCTTCTGTTTTACTACTTCCTGTATTCCAACACTATTCCTAAGAAATAAATGCTTTCAACTCCTCTTGTTGTTTATTCTGATATTTACCTCCATATCTCTAAATCATCTCTGTTTTTCTGCATTTCTTAATGTAATAATTTTATTCATTATCTCTTGATTTCTTGTTATAATAGATGAAGAAAATGAATTCTCTTAGCTGCTCCTCCACCCCACCCCCATTTTGTGTTTCCTTTTCTTTTCTTCCAGATAAAGATATATTATAATTTGAGTAAAAGAAAGAGTCAGTATTTACATGTTTACAATTATAGGAATATTGTTCATTGGTGAGTCAGTGTACTGTGATAATGACTTCTTTCTTACATTACTTTTGAATTCTTTGAAAATTACAATTTTCTCAATTTCTTTTTTTCTTATGTTGCTCAAAAGCTATCAATTTTTAATCAGTATTATTAAGATATAATTGACATGAAATAATTTTCACTAAAGTGTATAATTTGATAAGTTTTGACATAGGTAGCACAGATTTATGAAATTATTGCCACAAAAAAGATAATGAATATATCCATCAACTCCCCAAACTGTGTGGGCCTCCTCTTAAAATGCCTTCTTCCCTCCCAGCCCTGACTTTTCCCCTTCTCAGGAAGCTACGAATCTACCTTTTGTCACTATAGATTGGATTTTATTTTCTAAAATTTGTATAAAAGGAATCATATAATCTGTACTCTTTCTTGTCTGGCTTTTGTCACTCAGCATTATTATTTTGTGACTCAGTTTTGTTGCAGGTATTAAGAGTTCTTTTCTTGCACTGTGCGTTGTAGTGCAGCTTCTCCACATTCTTGTGAATATTTGATGTAGTCAGTCTTTTAAATTATATCCATTCTAAGAGGTATGCTGTGGTATCTCTGTGATTAATTTGCATTTTCTTAATGACTTATGTAGTTGATCATCTTTTCATGTGCTTGTGTGTATCCATATATATTTGCTGGTGAAGTATCTGTTTAAATCTTTTGGCCATTTTTAAAATAGTTTTATTTCTTATAGAGTTTTGATAGTCATTTATATATTGTGATTATGTGTTCTTTTTCAGATAAGGGATTTCAAATATCATTTTGTTTGTGATTTACAAGTATTATCTTTCAGTCTGTGACTCACCTTTCCACTTTCTTAACAGTGCTTTTCAAAGAGAAGTTCTTAATTTTAGTAAAATCTACTGTATTAACTTTCAGTTTTTTTACATTGTGGTTTCAGCATTGTTATCCAAGAATTCTTTGCCTAAAACAAAATCACAAAGATATTTTTCTCCTTTTTCTACTAGAAGTGTTAGAGCTTTCAGTTTAACACTTAGGTTTATTATCTATTTTTAGTTACATTTTGAATATGGTGGATAGTAGTACATTTATTTTTGTAGATGGGTATCCAGTTGTAAAAGCGACTTTTGTTGAAAAGTCTATTCATCCACCAATGAATTCATTTCACCTGTGTTGAAAATTAATTACTTATGTAAGTATAGGTCTATTTCTTTACTCTTTGCTCTTTTCATTGATCTATTAATCTATCCATCTTTGTGCCAATATCATGCCATCATGATTACTGTATCTATATAGGAAATCCTAAAGTCAATATTCTAATGCCCCTTTGCACATTAGCAAGTCTCTGGAATTCTTTTATGTGGGTGTTGTGTGCTTCCATTTGACTGACCTTAATGCTCAAGGTGGGATGGTGGCAACTCACAATTTTTGAAGATTCTGCTATCAGAGTGATAGAACAGAGAAACAGCGGTCTTCACAGAAGTGCTTTCTTCCAAGTGTGGCCTGTGGACCACCCAAATTAGAAATGATTTTTTGTGTGTGCATGTGTGTGTGTGTGTGTGTGTGTGTGTGCATGTGTGTGTGTGTGTGTGTGATATTACCATTTACATTCCTGTGCCTGATCTACTCACTTAGAATCCCTATGTGTGAGGGCCCATGAATATTTAATAAGCTTTCTGAGTGATTCTCACAGACACTAAAGTTTGAAAAATCACTTAGACAATGATGTACCCCCAAAAGTCTTTTCCTATTTATTTTGTACACATTACGTAGATGAGAGAAACAAATGTAATTTTTTAAATGGTCGGGAAGAAAACACTTTAATTTGCCTGGTCATTTATTGAATCCATTTATTCATTCATTCATTCATTCATTTATTATGACAGTGACTAAAACATAATGGAGCAACTTGAAGATGTGTGCATCTATTTTCACAGACAGGATGTGTTCTTCAGCTATTATTTGTGGCTGCCAAGTGATGAATCAGTAGCTGATGCTCCTAGCACTCCAGATACAGAGAAACACTGCTGGAAGGGAGGCCCACAGGCATCTCTCCCTCCAGGCTTTTTGCAGGTTTCTTTTAAACAATCCAAACTAAAAGAAAGCTAACTCATTCTTAAGCCTGTTTGGGACCAGAAATTTCATAGCCTCCTTCATATATTAGTTCTCGTGCTTAGTACTACTTTTTCCACTGCAAGTTCCTGCGTGTCAATAATAAATACAGATTCTTATCAGAGAAAACACAGGGATGGCCTGAGGGTTGCATCCCACTGGAGAAACATAAAGACGCTTACGCTGGTTTCTTTCAGTGGTATCTCCACACCAGCATCATAATATTTTTTTTTGTTTTGATTTTTTCGTCCCCTCTAACTCTATGGAACTTCAGGTATTAGAGCTGATTATGATAGGTGTTTTTGTGGACTCTTTCTTGTGTGCCTGAAATTACTGCTTAGAAGCAGTATGTGATTTGGCCTTCTCATTAGGTAGATTTGGAAAGTATCTGATGAAAACTTTCAAAAAAGAACAATAGTTATGTGAGTAGTCACAAAAATGACTATTTGTGTTATAGCATAGATATCATGCCTATTTGGTTTACAAGACAGAAGACTTTGGTGTCAAGAGAAACTTTACTCCCGTAGCACAGAGCATATCAAAGTTCAAAGGGTCTTTAATACAGGTATTGGCCTCATTTTACACATGAAGAGTCTGTGGTTCAGGGAGGTGAAGTGACATATGCTAAGTCACATAGATAACTAGTAACTATCTGCAGTGTGGAAGTTGTATAGAACAGCCTCTGCATTACTGTTAAAATTATTATCATGGGCTTACTAACAATCCAGAGCAAGTGAAGAGTATGCTAAATAACTTCTTGTCTCATAATCATGGTAAGAGCTCTGCAGTACACATACAAGATAATGTCCTCTGAGCCCAATCCTTGGTGGGAAGAGGCAGAGTATAAATAAATATGCAAGTAAGCAAGTAATCTCCAACTTACACTCCTAACAACGAAGAGTTTTAATTCTTTTAATGAGTGCATCACTAGGGGTATACTCGTGTATGTATATCATCATATTGTGTACTGACTAGAAAATGATACACAATCCCTCAGAAGACCCATTTCCTTGATTAGTGGTAAGTTAGGTTAGTTAATTAAGGTTACTTTAATACTAATTAGTCAAGGCTTTAATTATGCTTTCAGGGCAGGAGTGCTATGGTTCTTAGTGACCCAGTTAACCAAAGCAATGGAATTTCTTGTCCTCCATCTAACAGTGATTTCCGATAAGGAACTGAGGGGGGAAAGCTGATCTTAATGGGATAAAAGGAGTGTTCTTAAACCAGAGTCAAGGGGAGAGCAGCAGTGGGCCTAAGGTTAAAAAACAAAACAAACAAACAAATAAAAAACCAAGACATCCTCTGTGGCTTCTGGAATACCCTGTTAGGGAGAGAGGGCCAAGGGGCTGGCATGGCTGACTGGGAAATGGAGAGCTCTGAAGAGATTGGCTCAGAGGACAAGGAAGTAAATGCATCATAAAGAATAAGTAATAAATGAGGACCTCAAGTTATAGGAAGAGAGTCAGGACACACAGAAGACTACGCAGAGAAGCCTTTTCCCAGTCATGGCAGTGTGTTTCACTTACTGCATGTCCTGTGGATGCCAGACTTTAAATCTAAGTATACAGGAAGTTATAAAATGATGGGACAGACTGATCTGTAGACAGATTATGTGGCAACATACTAAGGGTGCTATCTGCAAATCTGTCTCTCCCACCAGACGCCATGCAGACAAGACTGCATCCTGTTCGTCATGAAATTCAGCATAAAAACGGGGTTAGCTTCATGCCAGCACCAGCACTCCCTTTCAGTATCTGCAGCCTCTCACGTTTCCAGGGTAATGTAGTGAGAACAAGGCCCTTCTAGCTTGTCTACACAGGAGAATTTTTGACTTGACTGCTGCTCTTTATGGGTGAAAATAGGCAATTTGCCAACTCAAACCTGGCTCCAAGGACCAAATTTGGAGGAATCTGTTAGATTTGAATGTTTATAGTTTCAATATATATATCCATTCTTCATATTTGTAAGACATTTTGTAATGTCATTCAGGAAAGCCCTTTCTTCTATCATAAGACGGTGGTTGGATAATTTATAAAAATAAGAATTTGTGCTGTACTGTGCTTCCTTTGGCATACGAACATTTTCCTTCCTACGTACCAAGACTTTCTGGTTCCCTGTCTGAGGGCCTTGTGTACTGTGGGGGCAAAGAGAAGTTACTTTGTTCTTAAAAATCCAACCTCAATGAGATGCTTATGCTGGATCTTCCCTGGAAGCCGGAAACTGCAGGTAAAGTTGAGGGCAGGGCTAAGAGGTGGGAACACCATTCTGGGAAGAGAAGGGAGAGAGAGGCTGGGTCAGGGCTCTGCACTTTCTAGAAGAACTGTGTACAGTACCTGCTGGAGTGGATCAGGGTGGGCAGTAGAATCTTTGCAGAGAGTCACTGACTGATGCACCCAGGTATTTGGACACTTTGGACTTGATGAAGTGGAGCCCCACTCTCAAGGGACCCTGCTGGCTAAGACAAAGAGAATATATCGACACTGAACTTCCTGAACACAAATCCAGAAAGCCCTCCATGAGCTGGCCAAGAGGGATTCCAGAGGCTTTGCATAGTGGCCTCAGTAATAATGAGGACTGAATTTCTTGTTAGCTTTTTGGAGTGGGAACTCAAAGCACGTGCCATTTGTAAATGTGACATGACTTCTGTGTTGTGGCATACAAATTCTCACAGTAAGCAAATTCAATCTTCGCTCCTGAATCAGAGACCCATGTCCTTAGAAGCCTCATTTCGGTATTCTTAGGGTTCTTGGAAACCTTAGTGCACGAAGCTCCCTTCCATTGCTACTCGGGAAACCTCCTTTATATCAAGATATCTGGCCCTGGAGATACTTACACCTGTATTAGATTATAATATGGAGTCATTTCACACAGCCTTTGAACACTCAGGAGTTTAACTCTACTTGCTGGTACTTTTTTGGGGACAATCCATGGCTTCATCTGGTATTCAACAACAGGGGCAGCAGTCTAATAATGCTGGGGGAAAAGCAAGGTGCTTTTCTGTGCAGGGTTGATATATAAAACCATACATTCTGTTTCATATGGATAATTTAGGAGATGTTTCAAGATTAATTTTTGGTTATTGAAAATTTGCCCCCTTTTTGGCTCTACTGATGAGCCCCTCAGCAAGTCATTTTATCATTCTGTATGTCTCTTTCTCTAATCACGTCTATTGTTCATTTAATATAAAAATGCTGACAATCACAAAAGGAGATGCCATAGAAGTTTAAAAGCCAAAGGAAATGCTGCATTTTCAAGGAAAGGCATGTAGGATGGTTAGGAGCTATAACATCATAGGTTAGGGAAGCAAAAGGAAGAAAAAAAAGATCAATACAAATTCCACAACTTTTTCTGGCTTCAGAACTCTCTCCATTGGCTTGGTGCCTCGTGTACTAATAGCTCACTCCATTCTTGATGAGCATCCCCCCTATTAAGTGTGTAAGAAACATCATTATGATCCTACAAGTAACTCTGCCAGATAAGGTGATGGAACCCCAATTTGCTTCCTTGAATCTCCCCACTTATTTCTGAAACTACTCTCATTACTTTAACTACCCACCATCTTCTGATGGCTGCTAATCTTAACTCTGTAGCCTAGACCACTTTCCTGACCTCCAGACATATTTGTTTATCCAATTACTTATCTGAAAAATTCTCTGAATTTCTAATAGGTCACAAAATTAATAGCCCCACTTTCCCCAACCCCAACACACACTTGTTTCCAGTTCTCCCTTTCAGAGGGTCATTTGTTTAAGAGTTACTCTAACCAGAAAGCACGGCATGTTTTGCATTCTCCACCCTCGCACCCACCAGGACAGCAAATCCTGTCTCTTGTATGTGAAAGATACTTTTCAAGTCAGCCACTTTTTTCCCTTCTACACTGCTAATGTTTTCGTCTGAGCACCCACCATTACTCGCCTGAAATGTTGCCATAGCCTTTAAATCGGTCTCTCTGCTGCCCCTTCTGCTGCCCCGCCCTACACACGCCATTCTCTGCAGAGCACCTATAGTGAAGCTTTAAAAACCAAATTCAGGTCCTGTGAGTTCCTAGCTAAAACCTCCAATAACCTCCTATCACACACAATCAAGTCCAAACTCCTGAACATGTTTTAAAAGGTCCTATGTGACTCAACATCTATTTATCTCCATGAGTCACTTGTTCACTGTTGTTTCCACAGTGACCTTCTCTCAGGCCTTTGGAATGCCAGGCCCATTAACGTCTTAAGACTTCTGTACTCGCTGGCCACACTACCTGGAATGTTATTCCCCTCAGGATCTTCATTTGGATGATTCTTTTCTATTATTTTCCAAGTATCAGCTCAAGTGACATCTCAGTAAGACCTCCCCTGACCCTGGCTCTCTTATCACACATATCATTTTGTTTTCGCACTGTACTTCCTGATACCCCAAATGGCCTTTTCCTTTCATCGTGGGCCTGTTTATTACCTACCTTCCCCTTTCTGTGCCTGTCTCCTTCTCTGCCGTGTCCTCAGCACTTGGTAAGTTGTGTGCACACGACAAACTTGGATGAGTAAGTGTTAAATTAATGGGTATATGTCCCTAAGGTGTTTCTTGTTTAGATTCATCTGTAAATATTTTGAACTCTCCTGTGGTAATCCTTATTTTTCTCTTGCTGCAGTTCCCTTCAGAGGCCCCCACAGCTGAAACCTCTTTTTGTCCTGTAGCCACATGGGATAGGTTTCTGCAGTCCATCCTTTCTCTCCCTCTGCTCCTCACCCCCCGACCCCCACCACAGAGGGGAGGGCAACGGACACTTGTAGTGTTGCCATGTCCAAAGCTGCACCTAGCTTCTAGAGCTGGTTCCATGGAGTCCTAAGGAAAATGGCTTTTGCATGTTCTGGCTATGCTCAAATAATCTGTGAGGCAGGATGTCAATGGCCCACAGAACTATCAACGAGATTACCATATATTTTTTGTTTTTTGCAACGTCGATTCCCAAGGATGTAGACAGGAGTTTGGAGTAGTGGTGGATCAGGGGAAAATCTGAGAAACAGACCTAATGCTGTGTGTACAACATCACCCCCCAGAAAACTGGATCAGGTCAGTGTCTGGGTCTGACACCTGAAAGGCTCCTGGCTCTGCTTGCAGAGAGCTTCTACAGCTCTCTCCCCTCCAGGCTGCCAGCCTTGCCTAGATATAGCAGGATCCACCATAAACACAGCCTAAGCTCCAGCTGTCACCCCCAGTTCTATGCCAAAGTACTAATATAATCCTCACACAAGACTGACTAGCCATGCTTCAGGAGTTAGAAAGATTTCACAAGGGAGATGATGTTTTAGCTTGTTTCAAAGCATAAGTTGGAGAATTTAAGACAGACAAGGAAGTGAAGGCAGACAATGGCATGTACAATCAGGGACTTCAGGGACATTAATAGTGTGAGAGCATAAGCAGAAGAGGCAGAATGGGGAGAGATGGGGCTGGTAAGAGAGGTTGGCATCAGATTGCAAAGGCCTTGTGGGCTGCTCCTAGGAAAGTAGGTTTCAACAAATAGGTGAATATCTCTGAATAAATTTTAAGCGAGGGATAGACATGATCAAAACCTTCTTTTATGAAAGTAGCTGTGGTAGGAGCACATGTAATAAATTGGAGTGGGAGAGACTGCTGCTAGGAGATCAGAGAGGGGTTTAACAAAGCTCAGTTAGGGGAAGAAATAAGATTGAATTTAGGGGAGAGCAGATGGTGATGGGGAAAGCAAAAGAAGGGTATGATTTAATGGGCATTTCAAAAATAGAATAGGCCTGATAATGGCTGATTGGCTCTCAGGGGTCTTGGAAAATAAGTTTCAAGGGTGATTACTCAAATTTTGTTCTTGGGAAACTGAGGGACTTATGATAGCATTGATCGAGATCACTAATCCAAGAGAAAGAACAGAGAAGGAGAGGAAAAAGATTCTCAGGCAGTAATAGTAAGACCCAGAAAAAAGTCTGATGTCACAGATATAGCTTCTAAGGCTGCTGTTGTAATCCTAGTAGCAATGGAAGACCTGCCATCCCTTGACAGTGGTGATGGAACTGAGGGTAACATGACAGACGTGGCATATTAGCCGTTGGTACTAAGGATTCTGATCTGTAATGAAAAGGTAAGTGATCCTCACAGAGTCACCGATCTTTGTCTGACATTTACCCGTTCTCTGGAGCTTCTATTAGCAGTCTGTTGGCATTCTCACACTGATATGTACAGATCTCTTTGCTTTTCAGTCTCATTGTACAAACACTGAATCACTGCCTGTGCTCTGGGAAAGAGAAACCAATGTGTTGTTTTTTGTTTCCTGTGTTGTGTTCCATGCACAGAAGGGTTACAGTCCAGAACTAGGAGTAAAAGGGGTTTGGCTCCTCAAGTTAGGTAGACATCTTTTTCTTGTCTTCCATAATTTTTTTTTAAATTTTAGTTTCTTCAACCGTAAAATCATGATGGGTGGTGGTGGAGGTGACGCTTTGTCTACCTTGCCGAGATCAAATGTAAGTACCAAGTGTGATGGTGGTTATAAACATTCAATGAAACTCTGTTGTGTTGCTTTTTACTTACAGCATAGTAGCAACGAACGTTATGCAATGGAACTACCCGGTGTGCTGTGCAGAAGCTCCATGAGGCCTAGATTACGTGACCACATTTCCACCCCAGTCAGTTCTGTGTAATAGAGCAAACTGATTGAAAGCAGAGGCTCTGGATCACAGTGTCCCAAATACAATCCCAGGTCACACCCCTTATTGGTGGCATGATCACAGACAAGCTTGGGAACACTTTAAACCTACTTTTGTTTTCAATAATAGAGAAAGAGTAATTTTTCTTCACAAAGTTGATATGATAAAGCAGATAATTCAAGTATTGAGGAATTGATTTTACTCCATCACACTTGGGTATTAGAAATGTCATTATTTTTCTAAATAAAAATTAAATCTCACTCACTATTTTTCTAAATAAAAATTAAATCACATTATGCCATTCACCAGGATGGTGACACAGTCATCGTGCATATTTGTTCTTCTCTGCCTCCAGTCACTGATAAATGTTGTCTAAGAATGTAGAAGTCATATTTTTTGTGGCTGCAAAGAAGAAAAGTCTTGCTCCTCAATCCACTGCAGTTGCTCTTTGGATGCTCAATGTCCAAGTCTACATGATCCATTCAAATATGAGAGGCTCTGCTATTTCAGTGTTAAGCTTGGGTGTGGTATGAGGGTCTTTGCTAAGGCTGGCAGCTTAGACCTCCAGTGTCCCTAGATACAGCACACAACCCTTCTCCCCCAAGGCCCTGTAGTTTCTGAGAGAGCTGCAACTGAGTTGGGTATGGATCTTCACTATTTGCAAAATCAGCTGAAACCCCCATCCCCTTCCCCGGCTTCGTGGATCGCTCCGCCCCCTTCCTCGAATTCGCAATATTTTACCTCTATCTCTCCATATTTCCTCCACTCAGCCTTGGGCAGTTTCCACATAATTTTCCTTCCAAGAGTCTTCACACACTATGCTGCTATCTCTTGTCTGGGTGTGTGGTGAAGAGTGTGTTTATCCCTATTAATGTTGTCATGCTAAATCCCTCTTTTATGCATGTAAATCACTTGTCACATTGCTTAGCATAGGATAAGTGCTCAACTAATGGAGCTATGATGGGTATCTTCTGTCTCTCCTGGGCCACACTCTGGCCCCCTGAAACTCTACAGTCCTGCTCTGTGTCCCAGGAGCCTGACACTTGGACAAGTCATCAGATTCTCATGCTCTCTGGCTCCAGGGTGGGTTCTCTCAGTAGAGGAGACCAGAGACAGGGAGGCAAATTAGGTTGATGTATTTATTTCCCCAGATTCTCCCTGCAAGATTGCAGTGGCCTGGCTTCCTCCCTCCATAGAAGGCCATGGCTCCTGCCAGGTGGCCCATGCTTCACAGACTTCTCTCCTGTCCTTGCTTCTTCAAACCTGACCACTGCCACGGTTACTAGCCTTGGAGTACCGTCCCATCCCGTGATACTTTTCATCAGCTATGCCCACACCTTTTGTAAACAGCTCCCACCCTCCTTCCTTATAAAATCCCGGTTTTATTCAAACACTGGGTTTTTCATGGGTCCCTTCCCAAACCTAGAGGGATGAATGTGGAAGACGATCATGGTAATTTCATTCCAATATTAGCAAAAGATATGGACATGTCATGATATCTCAGCCAGGAAAATAAGAGAGGAAGTCTTTTGGGAGCACTTTGGAAAGTTCTTCTTGCCCTTAAAAAAAGACATTTAATAAAAGCTTGTTATTTATCTTCAAATGCTGTTGTACAAAGATGTGATACTTGGAGTCAATGAAGTCATCTAGTGATCATGAGCAAAAGCCAAGACAATCATAGAGGAACTTACATTGAGTTGCTGATTAAATTCAGAATTACATACTCCCAAACTTTTGTTAAGTGATGTAATTAGTTTTCTGTGATGTAAATAACTTCAGTTGGAGTTTTATGTTATTGTAGCCAAGAATATCTTGATTGCTTAATCCCAATAACTATTTATACATTTTTACCTTTAGTGTAAAGAATATTGCTGATAGAAAAATAATTATCCCAAATTCAGTAGCTGCTATGTTTTTTCCTATTTCACTACATATTTTAAAATTAACACCATAAAGTAATAAAAGAACACTTAAATCTGTTTAAGATAAGGACTTCTAGCAGTATATATGTCTACATCATCTGGGAATAGCACACTTCTGAAATGAATGTGACAGGAATTGCAAAAATCTATAATTTCTACATATATTGAGAACAAACAACAAAATAACATCTATTAAAGAAATAAGTGCCCACTGTGCTTTTTTTAGTATTTCAATTTTACTGTGAAAATTATGGAGTCTGAAAAGAAAAAGCTATTTGCTTATCAGTTAAACCAAAAATGGACAATTTTGAAGACTCAAGTAAACCTCGGTAGAAGTCATTTGATCAATGACTAATTGATAATTTTCCAAGTTCTTGAGAAAGTGCCTGGCCTATTGTCAACATGATGTAATTATTTATTATACTTGCTGTATGAAAGGAGACGGCGAAGCCGGGAGAGGTAGGGTTTTATTTTCAGATACAGGGCAAAGGTCAAGGAGCCATACAGCTGGATTTCCAGGAAAAGACTCTCTTCTAACAGGGATTGATTCATTCAGTCCTACCTCTGACTCAAGTACCGCAGTGTGAAGATCGGAAGTCATATGACTCGTCCTGTGCATGGTTTGTTCCCAGAAACTCTATCAGTTGCCCAGAAATAACTACAATTTTGTAAAGCCCTTACCTTCTTCATAGGTTTTTTTTCTTCCTTCTTTCTGGTGCATTTGCTCTACAGAGAAAGAAAGCAAAGACATTGAATGGGACATTCTGCTATCAACATTTATGTTCTTCCTGCCTTCTTCTTCCCTCCTGCTCACCTCTTATTTTTAATTTTAGGTGTCAACTCAGGTACCATCACCCCACATACCTCAACTGGGGAGGAGGGCAAGGTAGGGACTGATGCTGGTTCTGAGAAATAGCCACTCCTTCTCTGCCTCTAACACAAGATACTTACTGATACCAGAATAAAAACAAAGTCCTGCACATATTATCCAATTTTTCTGTGTAAATCCAAAAAGACATTATTATGGACTGGTTCCTATATCCAGTAGGGCAAGTTATCCACAAATGGGCTGAACATAGTAAACTCCCTGGGACATCAGTATACCATCCAGCAATTTCACCATTCCCTACGGCCCAGAGGAATTCATTTACCTCACACAGGCAAACCTTCCTTTCCCCTGAGAGCATTTTGTTCATCTTAGCTCAAAACAAGATCAGATCCGTTGTCAGCAGTAACAATTTGTACCATTTTTTTGTTTGTTTGTTTTTGTTTTTTTCCCCCCAATTCATTCAAACTTAAAGCATCGCTTACAGGAAAATAAATGGCAATAACTGTATCTCAATTTTTTACAAGGGGGTGAGGGAGAGGTGAGGGAGAACCTTAGAGAGATTAGACTTTTACCTGAAGTCAGAGGTCCATCCAATCAGTGATAAAACAGAAAACTAAAGCCAGGCATAAAAAAAAAAACTAGTCCACTTAGTTCCTGAAATTGTCTGTTTTCTTATTTGTTACAGGTAAATGATAATCCTTGCTTCACTATAACTCACACGAAGACAGTGAAGAGCCCTTTGGCATTTGAAAATAATTTTATTTTTGCTGAATTTTGGTGCTGGCCTTGACTGGCTCTCTATTAATATTAGACAAAAAGTCAAAGAACATTATTTTTCTGTTAAAGCAAAGGTTTCTACATTAACTCTGATCTTCGGGACACCACGTAGACCTGAAGATAGAAATTGGAATGACAGTGACATAGGAATGAAATCAATTGAAATTGCCACTGACAATAAAGCAGGAAGTTGTGGTAGGCAGTAAAGACTTGTCCCTGAAAATTTTACAGCATTGCTGATGCTGGAGGGAACAGTAATTTAAGACAGTTATGAACCTAAAAGAAAAAAAAAGCAATAATGTTGAAGTCAGACCAGTCTGTATGGGATGGTTATTATTTGGTTTAAAACTGCAGAATGCATTTATGGCTTTGGTAAAAGAGAGAGGTTGACCTTGATGCAATAAAAATTTGAAATGGGATTAAAGGTCTTTGTTTTTGCACTGCTGCTAAACTCAAGGAAGCAACAGTTAAAGAATGCCCAGGCATCAATAGGCATATGCATGTGCAATTCCATCGAGGGGAGCAATTCCAATGAGTGGGCAGACATAATGATGTGTAGGCTCTTTGTCTAGGGCAGACTAAACTCAAAAGGTATTTATACTTTGAGACCCCTCCAAATAATTTTGGTTCCACTAGCAGCTCAGCCCAATTTATATAGAGTTATTATATTGTGCATTTATTGTGTGCTGTGGGCATATTTTGTTTGGTATCATATCTACTATGTGTCTAGAATCTTAGATCTTTAAAGGGCTTAGAATCAGCAGACCTTGCATTTTAAGGACGTGTTCAGAAAGCACTAAGACAGAGGTGGTATGGGTTACGTTCCTGGTCTCAGCGAGGAAGCTTCCCTATTCCATCTGGGAACCCTGCATTACATAGGAAGTTAGTTGTTGAATAAATAATCAAGGTACCAAGACATAACAGTGCACTCAAATCCTGCCTCTCCCCCTTACTGTCTGTGTTATTTGGGGTAAGTTATATTCCTTCTCTGATGTTCAATTTTGCCATTTATAATATGAGATCATAAGTATATTTAATTTATAAAATTAAAGGGGGTAAATAAAAGAAAGTGAGGATGCTTTGTCAATACCAAACATTATGTAAATCCTAAAAATTACTCCCACTAGATGGGACTCATTTAAGGGAATGCGTGTTTTCCTTCTTCTAAATATATGTGGATTTTGAAGTCATTTAATCAGTTACTATCAAAAACTCAGATGAAATTGTAGAGGAGGCAAAATTTGCATCTTTCTAATTTCCATGTGAATACCTTCTCTAGCCATTTCGTACTTTCTCCTGATCTCTACGAAGTCAGGTCAGAACAGAAGGAGAAAGAAGGAGAACTGAGAAGATGGCAAAGTGAGTGGGCAAAGATAATGATGTGCAGGCATGTCGTCTAGGCTGTACAAAAACTCAAGAGGTATTTATACTTTGAGATGCCCCCAAATAATTTTGGCTCCACTAGCAGCTCAGCCCAATTTATATAGTTATCGTATTGTGCATTTATTGTGTGCTGTGGGCATATTTTAATATGTTTGGTATTATATCTATTATGTGTGTTTAGGATCTTAGAAGATTTTTAAAAGGCCTCTTGGAAATGGTAAGGAAAAGACTGGTTCAGTATGGTAAAACCAGCATTTGGGTGATGTATTAGGAAAAGAAAGAAGGGAGACAATGTTCAGTTGGAGGAATAGTATCTGATGGAATGCGTGTGTGTGTGTGTGTGTGTGTGTGTATTAGGGGATAAAGTGAGCAGGCATCACCCAGCAGTAGCTGGGAGACATTTTCAAAATTCACGTATTTTTGTCTCTTATTACGGAACATATGGTTAAGAATGTGTGAAGTGACATTCCAGTCTGTGATAGTTTTTGCTCATCGGGGTATCCTCAGTTCTGGCAAAAGTCCCAGCACATATTAGTCAATAAATATTGGGTGAATAAATGAATGAGTGGTCTGAGTCAGGGAGTGCCTGATGGTGCCAGGGCAAGCAGGGGTAGCATGGTGTCAGGATGTCTTAAATCAGGCATTATGCAGTGACTAGCCTGAAGTTACCCTGACTGAGGTGAGTCAGCAGGAGAAATTGAGTTTTTGAAAGAGATCCTAAATAATAACATCGTCAATATGATGTAACATCTTGCACTAGTAGGAGGTACATTTGTTGAGACTGATAAACCAACATTGATACATTATGTACATATACACACAAACTTACATATGCACAAACACATTAGTTGATGCACACACCCACGTACACTCATATGTGCATACCCATGCACATACAAATACACACATGCGACTGATCGTTATGTCTTCTTGGAAAATTAACCCTGTAGTTTATGGAATGTCCCTGTTTATCCTTGGCTTAGTAGTTTTTTTTGAGGGCGGGGCTTCGTTATGAAGGGCAGAATGCTCTGGGAATATTTCAAGGTGGTTACCTTTTCCTTACCTCTTCCTAAACCAAGGGGCATATTTATCTGAGTTGGGCTCCTACAAATAGAACTCGTAAAAGTGGCTGGCCTCACTAAAACTGTCACTCAAGGAGTTTTTAACTCAAACTAATCCACATGCTACCTTCAGTGCTTTTATCAAGACCATTTAAGGTTTCCTGCAGTTTTTGGCTCCAGCGCTTGGTAAGCTGTATTGCATTAAACCACTAAGACATGGGCACTTATTACAAAAGCCAGTTTCACTACATAAATACATATGTCATATAACTTCATAGCCATTGGTGGAGGGGAAATGGAATATAAAATGCCTGATTGACTGAAAAGAAAGCAGAAAGGGAGAAAGAAAAAGAAGCAGAGAAAAAACAGGATATATGCATGTAAGTATATAAAGCATAAAATTCTAGAATTAACTGAAAACATACTAGTAACCTCAAGAAATGTTGTCAAAATACAAATATTCTCAAGTTTGGATAAATAACAAAATCTAGATAGTGTATGCTATTTTCAAAACACAAGTTAAACATCAGACACATAATAGTGAAAAGAGGATAAATATATTAGACCAATACTAAACAAAATGATCTGGTATAGCTATGCAAATACACCCATCTTTACATTAGACAAAATTGACTTCAAAATGAAAAGCTACTTTTGTGGGTAAAAAAATCAATATTTAATATAGAAGGCATAATTCCTTCTAAAAAATCTAAACTTATAAGCACCCAAAAGCATAGTCTTTATATATACATATATTTATGCAGGTAATACATTCTTTTGATATATAGATAGCAAAACTGACAGAATTGTGAGAAATTAATAAATTAACATTCTTAGTGAGACATTTAGAATTCATTCATAATACCTGATAGAGAAAGCAGACAAGAATGTTGGTAACAATATGACAGATTTGAACAACACAACAAGACTGATGTAATGGACACGTGCAGCTCCACACTTAACAATTAGACAATGTACTAGCTTTCATACATACACATGGGACATTTATAAGCGTTAACCACATTCTATACCAATTCTATATCAATTATTTCAAAAAATTAATGAATTATTAAACAAATGATCTTTTCTATTAAAATGTATTTCATTTAGAAATCATGAAACAATGCTAATTTTAAAATCTGAAAATTATAGTAAAAGATACTTCCAAATAATATTTGGTTCTAAATAGAAATAATAATGAATAAGAAAATATTAACATTTTGGACTGAAAATTGATGAAAGCATTACATTCTAAAATTTAGGGGACATAGGTAAAGCATTACTTAAAATTGTTTTGACACCCTTACTACTAACAAAGTTTGAAGATTGAGAATCTAAATTTCCAACTTAACAGAGTTGAAAAAGAACAAGAGAATAAACGCAAGAGGGGTTGAAAGAATAAAATAATAACAATAAGAGGAGAAATTAATTAAATAGAAAAAAAAGAAAATAGAGAGGATCCACAAAACGAAACACTTACTTTTTGAAAACTTTAATAACACAGACACCCTGTGGCAAGACTGAGCACAAAAAAAAACAAGAGAAAAAATCCATTAAAGAAGAATATTAGCAGAGCAAAGAGCAGTGTCATAACCACGGAAACGGAGAAGTGTTTTCAAAGATGATATTATAAACAAGGTCTAGTCATTAAATTTGAAAACGTAAGACAAAACATTCAATTTTCTAGAAAAATATAACTAGCCAATAGTGATTTAAGAGGAAATTAAAAATACGAATAATCCTTAAGATTAAAGAAAATGAATGAATGGTTGACACCTAAGTCTCACCTTCCTTACCTCCATCAAAACTGGTTATCTGTGCCTGCGAAATAAGACAACATTCAATCACTATTTCAACAGGGTTTTTGTTTGTTTGTTTGCTTGTTTGTTTTGTTTTACCTTTATGGAATTTGACAATATGATTATACAATATATGAAAGCACAAAAGGCCAAGGTAATTTTGAAGATGTACACCATAAGAAGACTCTTACCATATACAAATACTTATTACAAACTATAAATATTATAAAGCTATAAACAGTAAAGGCAATATGCACTATTCTAGGAAAGATAAATAGACCAAAGAAACAACAGAAACTTGAAATGGATCAATGCATGGATGAAAACCTGGTATGTGGCAGAGGTGGCACTGCCTATCAGTGGAGAATGATAGGCTATTGATTAAATGGTTTTTAGACCTTTGGTTATCAATATGGAGGTAAAAATTGATTTTATTCAAACACCATTATTAATTCTGTATGGATTAAAGACCTAAACATGATAGCAACCATTTAATAAGTTTTATAGGAATGATAAGACTATCTTTATGGCTTCAAAATAGGAAAAGGTATACATTTTAGTCAATTATCTGTTACTTGGTAATATGACTTTAAATGTTAGGATTGCC
Source organism: Lyroderma lyra (assembly GCA_004026885.1). Lineage (NCBI taxonomy): Eukaryota > Metazoa > Chordata > Mammalia > Chiroptera > Megadermatidae > Lyroderma > Lyroderma lyra. The sequence goes on from PVJL010013273.1 coordinate 24,027, forward strand.
TAATAATTTTTACTTATGTAATAATTTTGCTGTTATTATTTTATTCCTGAACTTATTTTTCTATGTTATATATACGGAGCCTTGATGGATCACATTTATTCTTCTCTTGAGTGGAATACTATTGTTTAAAGAATCAATAACATTTTATAACTCGAGCCAAGTAATTTTAAAACAGAGTTTAAATAGGTAGAGTTTCTTTTCTTCTAAAGTATGGGGAAAATCTGAAATACAAATTTGATACTCTATCAAATTCTAGATTTGGAGCAGATTATTATATAATATTTATAGTGATGTGCATTACTCTTGATCCTCTTTGATTTAGTACCTCACTTATAAATAAAAATTTGAATATTAGCATATAATGCTTTCTATATCATACTTTTGCAATGAAAACATGGTGATTATATATTTTTATGTAATTGTTAATGACAAACAACTGAATATGATTTAAAAGCTAAACCTACTTTTTGTATAGTCAGTGGTTTTACAAACTCAGGATTTTCTGTTCATTTGATTGCACAAAGGAGGCAAATATAAATACTTCAGACACTGAAGAGACAAAACCAAGATAAGGGTGTAATTCATAAATGTATTCCCATTCCCTTTTCCCTTAAGTAAGAAAGCAGTTCATTAATATACTTATTCAGAGGTAGCTTTAAATATTCTACTAATTTAAAAATGCAAAAATTATATTTGTTTTCATAGACTAATATAATGCATCACTTTATTTTCACTGATATTTTCCTGGAGCTGTCTTAGAAACACCATTCCCTTAAAATACCTACATACAGAAAGACAAGCAACTTTAAAAGTTGTTTATTCATTCGGTAATAAAGATTGTTTGTAGCATATGATATTATAACTTTTCTTTTTTTATTAATGTAGGTGCTTCTGAGTGACCTTACTAGTATATGCAAGGTATCTTAATGAAAGATGGGAATAAATACATTCAGAGCACTGACTTCGCATGGTAACTGTAACATTCATTGTCATAATTTCAAGCCTTTGCTCCATCGTGCAATATGGGAAAATAAAAATTATATATCTATGTATATATTTGTCTGGAAGGCTTTATTCTGTTGTTAATAATTTGTTAATTCCAAGGTGAAAAGTAATCTAAAGTGATTTTTAAGATTTTGGGGTTTATAAAGAATAATTTTCACACCATGTTATAGATGGGTGCCTAGAAGCCATTGTGAAGAATATTTTTTGTTGCTTTCCTGGCATCTTTACATTTTGGGAGGAAATTTCCTCCCTCCATTTTCCTCAGCCATGTAGTTTGTGTGACAATGAATGCACGCCCAACTTCAAGGGGGATCTTTGCTGTCTAAAGGTCAATCAGGGTATCCTCACCTTGCCACGTAATTGGGATACGAAGGACAAGAGTTCCAGTGTCAACCAGTGAAAGGAACTGACTCCAGAGCATGAACAGCAGCTACTGTAAGAGACTCTAACTTCCCTGAGTGTTTCCCCGTGGGGTTATGATGTCTGGAGTTATTGCAAACATTTTGCTGAAATTTCCAGAAGAATCTGGAACTTCCAGGGGGATACCAGGGTAGCATAGTGATACAGTCAACAGAGAAGTTGAGTAAGGAAGACGTGAGGAAGGAGGCCCTTGGAGATCTCATCTGAGGTGCCAGATCGAGCCTCATTCCGACTCTTCAGTTACATATAAGTCAATATCCCCCTTATTGTTTAAGTCATTTTGAGTTTAAAGTTATTTATTTATTTAGTCACTTGTTACTGAATCATCTTAATTACAAATATAATACTACATGGATATTTTGACTTTGAGACACTGAAGGACAAATTCTGATTCTCATTTAAAGATTTTTTTTCTTATTTTGAGGAACAGAAAGACTCAAATTAATGAGTGGGGATTATTGGAAAGGTTTGCAAAAATGAAATGAAATTGCTAAGAAAAACAAAAAACAAATCTTTTTACCTTATTAGGCTGACCAGACGTCCTGTTTTAAATTGGACGGAAAACAACAGTCTTGTGTCATCTTGGACGTCTGGTCAGCCTACTGAAACCTTGAATTTAGCCCAGTGAGACGAGGCTGACCACACGTACCATCTGAAATGGAACAGTATCATCGTTTTCTGTGCCATCTAAAACAGTACATCTGGTCAGCCTACACTTCATGGGACCTCAGTTCTCATTCTCTCTCTCTCTCTCTGTCTCTCATGTCTCTGGAGCATTTACTTCCACTTTAGTACTTAATTTCAACAGGTCTACTTGTATATGATCTTATTTCTCTACTTTCTTTCACAAGCTGGCATCTCTTCCATGCTCCCTTTCTTGGTGTTGAATCAACCATCCATCTTGTTACATAGCCAGAAAATGAAGTTGTTTTGTTTTGTTTTTTTACCTTTCCCTTACCCTTATGCAACATTCAATACATTACCAAGCCCTGTGCTACCTTGAAAATAGTTTTCAAAAATCCATTTCTATGTCATGACTGCCAGTACAGTAGTCCTCCCTTATCTGTGGGGGATACATTCCAAGACCCCCAGTGGATGCCTAAAACTGCAGACAGTACCCAAACGTGTGTGTGTGTGTGTGTGTGTATATATATATATATATATATATATATATATATATATATATATATTTTCTTATACATACATACATATGGTAAAATTTATAAATTAGGCACAGTAATAGATTAACAATAACCAATAATAAAGTAGGACATTATAATAATATACTGTAATAAAAGTTATGTGAATGTGGTCTCTGTCTCTCTCAAAATATCTTACTGTACTGTTCTTATCACTTCAAGGAAGCACTTTACAGTTTCTCTTTGGCATATCTGAACTGCCAGCATCACTACTCCTGTGCTTTGAGGCCATTACTAGGTAAAATGAGTGTTATTTAAACACAAGCACGGCAGTTCCAGGACATTCGATCTGATAAGCAGTACTGAGTGACTCAGAGATTAATGGGTGGGTAGTGTATGCATTGTGGATACGCTGAACAAAGCGATGATTCACATCCTGGGTGGGATGGAATTGGACAGCAGGAGTTTTCATCACGCTATTCAGAATGCAGGGCAATTTAAAACTTACGAATTGTTTATTTCTGGAATTTTCCATTTCATATTTTCAGACCTCGATTGACTTCAGGTTAACTGGAACCACAGGAAGTAAAACCATGGATAAGGGGGAGGACTACTATACTCCAGTTCAACTCTCATTATCTTGAGTCTTCTCTATTGCAATTACCTTTTTTGTATTCTAATTTCCACCCTTTCTACTCTCCAACCCATTTCCCACACTGTAGCCAGTGATAACTGAAAAATGTTGTAATAGATTCCTATTATATAGAATACTATTGAAACTTCCTCCTATGGTCTAATAGATTCTGAGCTGGTAGTTCTTAAACTATGCCAAACGCTCCTGCATCTCAGGGTATTTACACAGGCTGCTTGTTTAATTTATTTCTTATTTATTTTATTATATTTTTTCTTGAAATTTACAAACTCCTACTCATTGAGTTCCCTGAAATTGTGTATACAATACTTATTACTTTATTAATAAGATTCAAATACCATTAAATTAAGACATTTAAAGTATAAATTTAAATTATTTTAAGTTTATTAACAGGGTTGTATCAGTCACCACAAAGGAATTTTAGAATATTTTTATCCCTCCTAAGAAAACCCCATACTCATTAGCAGTCACTTCCCATTTGTCCCTATTTCCTTACTGCCTCACCCCCAGTCTTAGGTATAGATTTTGTCTTTATAGATTTGTCTACTAAGAACATTTCATGTAGATAAAATCATGTCATAAGTGGTCTTTTTTACTTGACTTCTTTCACTTAACAACGTTTTCAATGTTCATCCATGTTGTAGCATGTGTCTGTACATCATTCCTTTTTAAGGCCATATAATATTTTATAGATATGCTATATTTTGTTTACTCATTCATTGGTTGATGGATATTTAAAGTTATTTACAACTATTGTGTATTATGAATAATGCTGCTATGAACATTTATGTACAGGTTTTTGTGTAGATGTTTGTTCTCATTTCTGTTGGTTTGCTCCTTGAAGTGAAATTACTGGTCATACTGGTCAGCAACTCTATGTTTAACATTTTGAGAAACTGCAAAACTGTTTTGCAAATACTTTCTCCCATTCTGTGAATGTCTTTCACTTTCCTGATGGTATCATTTGTAGAATTAAAGTTTTAAAGTTTGATGTATACAATTTGTCTATTTTTTTCTTTTGTTACTGTTCTTTTGAGGTCAGATCTAAAAAACTATTGCCTAACCCAGGTCATAAACACATACTCCTATGTTTTCTTCTAAGAGATTTATAAATTTTACTCTTACATTTAGGTCTATGATCCATTTTGAGTTAATTTTTGTGTATAGTGAAAGATCGAGAACCAACTTTGTTCTTATGCATGTAGGATCCAGTAGTGCCAACACAATTTGTTTAAAAGACTGTTTTTTCCCCCATTCAATTATCTTGGCCATCTTGTGAAAAGTAATATGTAAGTACGTATTTCTGTATTCTCATATTTGTGACATTGGTTTATTGTTCTGTTCTTTTGTCAGTACCACGTTGTCTCGATTACTATAACTTTGTAGTAATTTTTAAGTCGGAAAGTGAGTCCTTCAACTTCATTCTTTTTCAATATGGTTTTGTCTCTTCTGGGACCATTTACTTTGCATTTAAATTTTAGGACTGGTTTGTCAATTTCTGTAACACAAACTAGATAGAATTTTGATAGGGATTACATCGAACCTATAGATCAGTTTGGGGACTATAGGCACATTGATATTAAATCTTCATGTTGATAAACAGTGTCTTTCCGTTCATTTAGATTTTTTAAAATTTGTTTCAACCATGCTTTGTAGTTTTCAATGTACAAGTCTTGTACTTGTAAAAAAATTTATGACTAATGATTTATTTTTAGATGTTATGATAAATAGAATTGTTTTCTTAAATTTATTTGAAAATTGTTACTTGCTAGTATACAGAACTACAATTGGTTTTTGTATATTGATTCAGTATTCTGTAGCCTTCTTAAAATTATTTATTAGTTCTAAAGGCGTGTGCGTATGTGTGTGTGTGTGTGTGTGTGTGTGTGTGTGTGTAGTCCTTAAGGTTTTCTATATAAAAAGATCATTTTGTCTGTGAATAGAAATAGCTTTACTTTTTTCTTTCCAATCTGTATGCTTTCTACTTTTCTTGTCTAACTGCCTTGGCTAGTACCTCCAAATCAATGTTAAATAGAAGTGGCAAGAACAGATATTCTGATTTTATTCCTGGTCTTAAGGGGAAAGGGTTTAGTTTTTCACTATCAAGTATGGTATTAGCTGTGGGTAATACTGATGTCATTTATGAAGTTGAGAAATGTCCCCTCTATTTCTAGTTTGTTGAACTTTTTATCATGAAAAGATGTTATATTTTATGCAATAGTTTTTCAGCATCTATGAAGATAGCTGTGTGATCCTTCTACTTTATAAAATACAGTCTTGTGCCACTTAATGATGGGGATATGTTCTGAGAAATGTGTCATTAGGTGATTATGTGAATATCATAGAGTGCACTTACACAAAACTAGATGGTATAGCCTACTACACATGTAGGCTATATGGTATAGCTAGCTGCTCCTAGGCTGCAAACCTTTATGGTATATTATTGCACAGAATACTGTAGGTAACTGTAACACAATGGCATTTGTATACATAAATATATCTAAACAAGAAAAGGTACAACAAAAATACTAGGTAAAAGATAAAAAAATAGTACACCTGTATAGGTTGCTTACCATAAATGGAGTTGGCAGGACTGGAAGTTTCTCTGGGTGAGTGAGTGAGTGAGTGGTGACTGACTGTGAACACCTAGGACATGACTGGACGTTACTGGAGATCTCCTACAATCGGCCAATCATCTTGTTCCACAACCATCTCGATGTAAGGGTGGTTCTTGAACATTGTCCCCCACTGGCTGGCTCCTTCTTGACCTCAAAAAACTCTGGATTGCAAACGACATTCACACAGCAGCCCTCCTACGTCAGAGTCAATGCCATCCAACCTCTTTACCTTCATGAGTAGCTGTCAGAACTATAGACACTGACGTATTATTGACACCCCCATCCAGAAGACAATCAAAATAAAGGCACTATGATGCTCCCTCTCTCTCACAAAGTCATTTAGTGGGTTGCCCAACCTTCTCCCAAAACCTGTATCCATGGCATATTCACTTCATAAATTTTCAGTGCTGGTAATGTTTCTACGTCTGTTTTTCCCAAAGAAAGTTTGTTTTCCGGCACACACAGCTCATATATGTCATAAGAAGCATTCACAAGTACAATATCCCTTTTCTGCAAAAGTTCCACAACTTTCTGGACACAGTCATTTACATCATAGGAGTCTGTTTTCAGCACCAATTTAAGGGCCTCTGGTTTTTCAGATGCAGAATCATTCCCAGTGAAACTTAAATTCTCTAGCTCTTGCTTTTCAGCAGAGTCCTTTAACATCTCTCTATTCACAAACATGCAGATTATCAACAAATACTTCAGAAAAAAATTAGCATCACCCTATGAATCTGCTTTACATTGTGGAAATCTCGAGCATAATGCAAAACTTGGGATGCACACTAGGCCAGCAACTGTGGACGGTTAGCAACGCCTGCGGTGCAGTTAATATTTCTCTTCTCTATCTTCGGGACCAAAGTCAAGATTTCAATCTACACCTTGATGAATGTCGTCATCATCCAAAGTGTAGCATGACATACCATAGCCAGTCAAGTACCCCTCCAAAGCCATGCTCACTGTGGTCTTCCTGTTCCACTGCGACCAAGACAGACACTTCTGGTCTCCTCTCCATGACCTCTTTTGTTCCTGCGGACCAGGCGAGTATGATAGGCGACGTGAGTTGCTCTCTGCATTGCCAGTTCTGCGTGTTCACCGTTGCACAGCTTGACGTTCTTGGACAGGCTCACAGCGACCTCCACGGCTACAGAGCTTGCGCACAAAAGCTGGGGAGCTCGGCGTCAGAGGGAGGCAGGAGGCGATGCCCCCGGGGGGAGGATCCTGGGGCAGGAGGGCAGGGCTTCCTCGTTCTAGTGGTCAAGGGCTAATGTATACTCTGACGTAATAAGCTCCAGCACTGACTGACGTAACCTCGAGTGCTGACGTAAGCTTGTGCGCAGGGGAAGCTCCAGCACGGATGCACTCACCTAACACACTGGAGCACGAACTGAGCCTGCAGAAAGGCACCGGGGCGAGGTACCGGGCTGATCTTCTGCTGTGATGGGTCTACCTGGTGTGGGTGTTACGTAACGCTGTCCTCACAGAATGAGTTGGAAAGTGTTGTCTTTTCATCTATATTTTGGAAAAAGTTTGTGAAGAATTGGTATTAACTGATTTTTAAACATTTGAGAGAATCCACCGATGAAGTCATCTGGCTCTGGGCTTTGCTTTGTGCAAAGTGTTTGAATTACTTTCAATGTCTTTGTTTGTTTTAGGTTTATTCGAATTTTCTACTTCTTGAATTTCAGTAATTGTGTTACTAGGAATTAGTCCATTTTCTCTAAATTATCTAATTTGTTGGCATACAGTTTTGATAGTATTTCCTTGTGGTGCTTTTTATGTCTAAGTTTCGTAGTGACACTACCTTTCAATCACCACCCTTAAAAGGCAATCATTATTATGCCTTAAAGGGTAAACACTTTTTGAGCCTGTTTTCCTAAACATGGTAATTTAGTTTTGAATGTTCTCTGAATTTCACACAAATGGAATCATATAGAAGGTATTTTGTTCTGGCTTCTCTTGCTTAATTTTATGTTTGTAAAATTCATTTCCTGTTTATTGGTCCATTTCTTTGCTGTATATTATTCCACTGAATGACTTTATCACACCTCACTTATTTAGGGACATTTGGTTATTTTCTTGCTTTTGGAGTATTATAATAGTCACTGCTGTTAATGTTCTTGAACATGTGTCTTGTTGCATACACACATGCACTTACATTGGGTTATAGGACATAGGAGTGGTCTGCTGGGACATAGGGTTTATGTCTATTCAGCTTTAGTTGATATTGCCAAAGAATTTTTATGTGGTTAAATCAGCTGACATTTTATCAGCATTATATAAAGCTTCCATTGCCTTATCTTCTTGCCCAAACTTAGTAATGTCATTAAAAAATATTTGAGTATCAATATGTTTTTCACTTATATTTTTCACAACAAAGTTGAGCTTCTTTTCATGTAGATACTTAGATTACTTCTTTTGAAAAGTACTTATTGAGCTCCCTGCCTATTTTTTTTCTATTGGGTTGTCTGTCTTTTTCTTAGATTTCTAGAAGTTTTAATATATTCAGATGAGGGCCTTTGGTTACTTATATATGTTGAAAATATTTTGTATAGAGTACTTTTTTCCTATTTATGAAGTCTTTTGATGAACAAAATTCTTTTTTTTTTTGATGAACAAAATTCTTAATATAGTTCACAATTTGATGTTTCCCTTTTGGTTATGTTTCTTAGTAAATTGGTTAAAAATACATATCTCCCTACTTGTAGTTGATGACAATGTTATATTCTAGATGTTTAGGTCAACAACTCACCTGGAATCAATTTTTATGTATGACTTGAGCTAGGGGTCAAGTTTTATTTTTCTCCACATAGATATTCAATGAATGACGCATCATTGATTGGAAAAACATCTTTCTCCCACCATTTAGCAGTACTCCACATGTCTTAAATCAATTGTGCATATATGAATAAGATTTAATGCAACACATAGATCTGAAGGAACAAGGGGAGTGTGAGGTCAACAGAATCTGGAGAGAGAGAGGGAGAGAGAGAGGGAGAGAGAGAGAGAGAGAGAGAGAGAGAGAGAGAGAGAGAGAGAGAGAGAGAGAGAAAGAGAGAGAGCGCGCGAGAGAGAGAGCATTATAGCTATAGGAAAAGGTGACAGGACAAGAACTATGGCTTTATATAGAGAAACAGAACCCCTGACAAGCTGTGGTACAATAAGGAATAAGAGAGAAAAGAAAAATCTCATTTTTTG
>PVJL010013274.1:0-33061 GCA_004026885.1 Lyroderma lyra
GGCAGGACGTCAGTGGGGGTGGCTCGCCCTCACCAGGAGGCGGGCAGGAGCCTGAGCAGTGGCCTATGGGGGCTGCTGTGTGTCACGGACGCCCCTTGTCACCTGTGTCTGTTGTGACTCTTCGCTTTTCTCTTGCGTGGTTTATTTATGTCACTTGCAGGAGGGCCTCTGGTCGGTCACTGGGACAACAAAACGGCACTGTGATTCGGGGTCAGAAAGCCCACGGCAGGTCTCACCTGCTGCTGGCCAGGCTGACACCTAGCTCTGAACTCCCAGAAGCTGGGGAGACCCCGAGGACAGGTAGTGGGTCAAATGTTGTCCCCCAAAACTCATGTCTCCCTGGAACCTCACAGGGTGACCTATTGGGAAATGGGGCCTTTGCAGGCGTCGTTAGTAAAGGATCTGGGGTGAGATCATCCTGGACTACCCGGGTGATCCCCAAATCCAATGACAGGTCCTGATAGGAGACTGAAAAAGAGACACAGAGAAGAGACGGGGGTGACGTGGCCATAAGTCATGGACTCCGTGAGCCACCGGGAGCTGGAGGAGGTGGGAAGGACCCTCCACTGGAGTTTTTGGACACCAGACTTTAGGCCTCAGCCTGTGACAGAAGGAATTTCTGGACCCCAGAGTGTGGTCATCTGCTTTGGCAGCCCAGGGAAATCAATCCCGGCCAACAGCTGCGTCCAGTCACGGGGACTCGGGCCAGGGGAGCCCCGCCTGCCGCAGTAGAGATGCTGGAGGGGGCAGGGGTGCAGGAGGAGAGGGAACACCCCTCCTGACCACAGGGATGACGGTGCGGGCTGGGCCCACTCCCGGGCCTGTGACCTGCGGCTTCAGCACAGCGTGCAGAGGCTGAAGTGGCGGTGGCAGGAATGGCTCTGGTCACTCTGCCTGCTGCCATCATCCTACCTGAGGGATGCCTATGGCATTAGGTTGGAGTGTGGCACCTTCACCGAGAAGGGCACGAGGGGCCCTGGAGCTGGTCAGGGTCTGCTTCCAGATCTGGTGGGGTGACCTGGGAGCCGTGCGTGCAAGGTCTGCCAGCCGTGCACCCAGGACGTGTGCCCATGAGAAGAGGCTGCGCTTCTCACAGCCCACGTCTTCCCTGCCCCTCCTTGTCAGACGTGGCCCCTGGGCCCTGACTCCACGGAGGACATGGTGATCCCAGCTTGGGCCAGGGGACCCCAGGGCTCCAGAAATCCCAGCTGCCCTGCTGCCCTGGGTGGGGGGAAGTGGCTTGAGGCTCAATTTCCCTCGCCTGGGGGACCCATGCTGGGTACAAGCACCTGTCCGAAATGCCTGGAGTGACTTCTGTTTTCCTGGCAGGATTCTTTACTCCTTATTTTGAAACACTTGCTGATTCCAAGAAGTTGGAAAGATGGCAAAGGGGGGCCCCGTGCACCCCCCACCCAGCGACTGCATCTCACGTAGCAGTGCAACCTGCAAACCAGGAACCGGACACGGGGCCAGCGCGTGCGTGGGGCTCTGTGTCATCTTACCCCGAGTACAGATGCACGCAACCACGGCTACCATCGAGGTGCAGAGCTACCACCGCCCCAGCCGTCCCCAAGTCATACCGCCTTGCCATCCCTGCCCCCGGTCCTCCGTGTCCCTGAGGTCGTCAGTCCAAACATGTTATGTGAGTGGAATTAGCATGTGACACTGTGAGGTTGACTTTTTTCCTAAACATAATATCCTAGATATCCCCCGAGGCTACTGTATGTGACAACAGTGTCTTCTTTTCTGGCCTGACCATGCACCTGGGACCTCCGGCTTCAGGCTGTCACAGAGAAAGCTGCCGTGAGCCCCGCCACAGGGTTCCGTGTAGACGTCGTCGTCACGTCTGTGGGGCGGATGCCCAGGAGCGCCACGTGCACGTGCGTAGCCGTCGGGGGGTTTGCAGTTCCTAGGGAGTGGCTGGGCCGTTGCACACGGCCTGTAGGACTTGCACCGGCGCGCGTTCCTGCAGGGAGGGCACGGCCCTGATGCTTGTCTTCAGTTCGCAAATCAAACGTAATTTTTATTCTTTACGTGTGCATTTCTATATCTTCCCGTTTTTGTGAAATAAACATACATTTTAATATGTATTTTGTGACCTGAAAGAAAGTAAATTTTGCAAAAATTATTTGATACAATGAGCCAATGCTCATGAAATCACGGTTTTTAACCGTAGACGCTGCAGGGTCTGTGGGTTTGACCTTGATTATGTGACACACACGCGCGCGCACACACCCCCCCAGACTCAGACCGGAGGACGTCAGCGGGGACCCACCCTGACAGTTGGGATGGGGGGACAGTATCCATTCCCTGCGGCTGCTGAAACAAATGGCTGTGCTCTCGGTGACTTAAAACAAAAGAAATGCATTCTCTCCGAGGCCTGGAAGCCAGAAGTCTGATATCCAGTGTGGGTGGCGCTGGGCTCCCCGGGAGGTTCCGGGGACGGCACCTTCCAGACTCTTTGGGCTCTTGGTGGCCCCGGCATTTGTGGGGTGCTGGCTGCGTGACCCCAGTCTCTGCCTCTGTGTTCACGGTGGCCGCCTCCTCCTCCTCTGGGTTTGTCCTATCACACGCTTGGCGTCAGATTCAGGGCCCTCCCAGACAACCCAGGTCGGTCTCCTGTCGAGGTCTTTAACTCGCTCGCACCTGCGAAGCCCCTTTTCCAAATCGGGGCCCGTTCCCAGGACTCTGGGGACAAGGACGTGGACACACATTTTTCAGGGCTCCTGGTCAACCTACTGTGGGCGGTGAGTTTTTAAAAAGCTTTTCTGTGTCCTCTTTGCTACTTTCTAAATCACCCACAATGATATTTTATTATTAGACGTAATCAGTAACAATAATACTAATAAACAATTTGTATAAAAATAAGTTTTTTTTTTCCAACATGAGCGATAGAGACAGTGAGGGAGAGACGGTTTACAAGGAGGGTGACAGCATGGGTCAGTCCCCTTCTGGGCACACTGAAGTCCCTGTCCCTCCCCCCCCCCCCCGCCTGAGTGAGGGGCTGTGTCAGCATGTCAGGGTGACACCATTGCACAGGCATTTCCTGACCCGGCGGGAGGGTCCTGTGGCCCCGAGACGATGGGAACACGCATGGGTGATGTGGGACACTGGGGAGCAGCAGGTGCAAGGCTGTGACCACGTTAACGGAGCATGGTGTGGGCAGCACTGTGCCCACCACCTCGCCAGTCACTCGTGGCCCCTGTGTGTCAGGTCAGCATCATCACCCCCACTTCACAGGTGAGGACGTGGCGCCTCACACAGTTGGGTCGTTTGCTCACAACTCGCAGCGGGCGAGTGGCCGAGCCGTACGGGGCACGTGGCCTCGAGGACACCTTGCAGCACAGCCTTTGGCTGGAGGTAGACGGAGAACACGTCCCCCCTCCTGTCCTGGGTGCGTGCAGTCACTGTCCCTGGACCCTGCCTCCTCCAGGGCAGGGCTGACGGCAATTCTTCTTGTGTCACCCGTGTCCAACCCTGAGGAGGAGGGACCCCTGGGAGAGGTGACTGAAGGGGCTCTGAGCCCCAGTCCAAGCCCCACAGTGCTCCTCATTCGCCCTGTGATTTGGGCATGCGTCGGGCCCTCCCTGTCCTCAGTTTCCCCACCTGTGCCACAGCGGCAGCTGCGCTCTCAGACCCTGCCACCCTCCGCTTCTCTGGTCTATAGTGACAAACGGAAAAGCAAGTTCTCTTCCCCAGGACCCCGGCCTCCTGGGAGCTGAGGTCAGCACTGCTCTCGGCATCCCGGCCCCCGCCTGGGCCCAGCTGGAGGCCGCAAGCCTCCCCCTCCATTCCTCTTGCTTCCGGAAAGAGTCCCAGGACCCCGAGCCTGGGAAGAGCTCTCGTCCTGGCCTGGGAACGACCTTGGGGGCGAGGCAGGGGCCGGCGTTAGACGTGAACACACGCCCAGGCCGAGCGGCACACGTACTCGGGCACACACGGGCACGCACGCACACTCGTGCTCACGGCTCCAACGTGACGGTCACACGGTATGCCCTCGAACCGTGTCCGTGTGGAGAAAGGCGGTCACCGAAGCGTCCCAGCACCCTGGCGCACGCGTGGGAGTTTCCTTCCAGAATTCCGCAGGCGGAGGCGGAGGCACCAACCGTTGCTGACCTTGACCACCAGGCACCGCCCAGCCCCGCCGGCGTGTAACCGCCTTTCCCACCGACTGTGTAGGAGGCGACAGGCTCTCACACGGTGTCCCCACACCCCTGCCGAGTGGTGTTTACGTTCTGATTTTTCAGTGTCACCAAATGCCTTGGGAAGCATCTGCAGCTAAATGTCTGTGCGAAGCCTCGCTTGTTTCCTCGGGATAGATTTGTGGGGGCCTCAGAGCAGCCCACGAGGGACTCTGTCCCCGTCTGCCCACCCGTGCACAGCCCCCACCCCCTCCCTGAGGTCTGGTCCAGGGTCAGAGCAGAGGACGCTCCCCAATGGGACGAGATGGGGCTACCCTGAGCACGGCGGCGGGGTGCCTGAAGCACATGCTTGTGTTTGAGGCAGGTACGTGCTGAGTGACCATCCCCCTGGCTGGTGCCCCGGCGAGCAGGGCTGCCCTGTGTGTGTGGGGGGGGGGGGGGGGGCAAGGGCTGTGTTCATGGGAACCTGGGCTCTGATGCCAACCTTCTAGGGTATTCCGTGGATAAACCCTCCCCATGTGTGGTCATGGAATACAGCTCTGGGCTCCCAGCAGGATCGAGACCCTACTGCTCCCTGGGGTGTGACCCAACACCCATCCCCTCACCCATCCCCACACCCCGTCCCCTCACCTGTCCCCCACACACTCCTGCAGTCCCTTGTCTCAGGTGCCCGGGGGACAACACACACCCACACACTGGGCTTCAGTCTCAGCTTTGTTGTGTGGCCTCAGGTGAGCTGCAGGACAGGTGTCCAGCTTGCCCCTGAGCCCTGAGACATGTGGAGACTTCCAGAAACGCTCAGGCGCAAGGAGAGCATCGCGGGTCCGGGGGCTGCGTCAGCGGCAGGGTGCAGGACGATGGGGCTGGGTTTCAGTCCAGGCTCTGGTGGCCCAGGAACACACAGGTGACCCAGGCCACCAAGGGTGTTCAGGGGAAGCCCTGGGGTGATGCCCGGCCCAGCGGGGGCGGGGAGGAGGCATTGCCTACGTCGCCGAAGAATGGCCAATGCTGAGAAGAGAGGGAAGGGCACCCCAGGAGAGAGGACATCAGGAGCAAAGGCCTGCGGGAGGACGAGGCAGCAGTGTCACTGCAGGGAGCCTGCGAGGCTCAGGCTCGGAAGCAGAGGACTGGGGGCTGGGGCGCCCCAGGAAATGAGGTGGGGGGGTGCCTGAGCCTCACCCTGGGGAGGCCATGGGGGCCAGTCCACACACTGGAGGGCCAGGCTGGGAGCCGCTGCACAGACCCACCCAGAAGGGGCCAGGAAGGGGACATGCCTCAGGGGTGAGGTCACCAAGGAGGCTCTGGCCAGAGCTGACGGGAAGTGCTGTGTCTGCACAAAGTCACCGAGCGGGCTGGGGTGACGGTGGGGCCTCTCTGGCTCAGGGAACCACAGTGGCCTCACGGCCAAAACTTTCTGTCCACCGTGCAGGAAAATTATAGGGCCCCAGGCCACAGGATGGACAGGGTTCGCCCATCCGCCACGGCCGGTCGTGCCTGGGGGCCGGGGCTTCCTCCATCACAGCACGTCCAAGTAGTGAGGGTCCAGGGGCCTGGGATCTGCAACTCCAAGTGCCCCCAAAGGGTCCGGCCTCAGCTGGGCAGCGCAGGTAACACATCCTGGTGCGGCCGCCGTCCTCCCTCAGTGTTGGCCTCGCCCTCTACCCACACAACGGCCAGTGCCATCCTCTAAGGACACAGTCGGCTCACTGCCCAGCCCCCAGCAGCCCCCGCAGGCTGGGGATCAAATGCAGTCTCCGCACCAGGGCCCCGGCGCCCTCGATCCGGCCGGCCCGCCCCGCACTGCAGCCACCTTCGGCCTCACTCCTGCCCGGGCCACCTGGCCGCCTCCTGGGGAGCGCTGGGGGCTGGCGGGTGGGGAGGACCAGTCACTGCCAGCGCCCAGCAGAGCCTGGGGAGGACCAGTCATGCGGAGGGTCTTCCCCAGGCTCTGCAGGACCAGGCAGGCGGGACCGGGCAGGCAGGACCACGCAGGTGGACCGGGCAGGCGTGGGGTTTTTCCTGTTACATTTTTTAGCACTAACTTCAGTGTTTTAGTGGGAAACTTGCCTTTCTAATTAATAAAATAGAAAAGCAAAAATATTACCAAAAAAGTGATTCCATTGATACTGAAATGTCCGGAACAGGCGAATCCATAGAGGCAGAAATAAGACGATTGGTTGCCAGGGGCTGGGGGCGGGGCTAGGGAGTGACAGCCGCTGGGGACAGGACCTCTGGGGGGGCAGATGGTAACGCCCTGAAAGTAACTGTGCCGATGGCCGAGAGCTCTGTGAGTCCGACGTCCCTGACTCCTACACGGCACAAGTGTGACCTGCAGGGCGCGCGAATCCCACCCTGACGAAGCCCTAGAGCTGTAAGATCCGAGCTGTGTCGGAAACCCAGATTTGGGAGGAGGAGCCGTTTCCGGCTGTGACACAGGCACCAGGGTGTGGAGTGGGGACCGAGGACGGGGGAGGGGACGTCCCTGTGGGGAGGAGTCCTGGGAACAGGGACCCGGATGTGGCCGTGCGGTCCCCGCAGAGTCTGGGGCTTGGGACGAGGGCAGGGCTGGGGACCGGATGAGAGTTACAGAGGTGACAGATGGGCGCGGGCTGCCGTGTTTGGAGACCACTGCGCACAAGGACGTATCTGTGCACAAGGTCCTGGGGGGTTAGAGTGGGTGGCACTCGGGCTGAGAGGTTGGGGCGGGGGGCCGGGCCCCTGGCCGCAGCCGAGAGAGATGTAGAGAACAAGAGGGCAAGAGCCGTGCGTGCCCGTCTTAAGGAGGAACGTGAAGGTCAGCGCGGTGAGAGGGCACCGGCACAGTCACGCTGCGGACGGGCAGAGCCTGGACGTGGTCTTGGAGCCTGCTCCTGGTTGTACCGCACGTTCCCTTCCAGAGTGCCAGGCGTCAGCCCCGCCCGGGCCTCCTGCAGAGACCCCCAGAGCCAACCTGACGCTCCCCTGACATGTGGCACCCAGAGAGTGCCCGTGGCCGCCCCAGCTCCCATGTCCACGCTGGCCAGGCTCCGGGCTCCAGGGCACACGCAGTGCCCACGGAGGGGCATCCTGGGCAGAGGGAACACATAGGCGCCGCAGTGACACAGAACCGTGTTCAAATTCCCGCTGTGCAGCCCCAGGCGAGTCCCTTCTCTTCTGGTAGCCGTGGGACCTCGCCTGCAAAGCGGGGACCCTGTTAGGAGGGCATAGAGGAGATGGTGGCCCGCACACGGGCGGCACTCCGAGAACGGTAGGCCGTGCAGCCGAGGCTCCTGGTGAGTCTCTGCTGACTTTCGGGTCCGGCCCGACACAGCCACGGATGCTGCAGGCAACCGCAGGACCCCGCATCCCGCGGACTTGAGCAGGGTAGAGGCCGCACTGGCTCAACCAACCGATGCCGGAGAAGCCCCCGCCGCAGGCTCGGCCGGTCCAGGCTCGGGAGCAGCTCACGGTCTCTCCGCCCGGTTCCACTCCTCCTGCGCCCTCACTTCAGGGCAGACGACCCACTTCATGTCCTCAGGGGGCTGCCAGTCAGTATTTCCCACCCGGGAGGAAGATGGAGTCTGTCTGGGCAGGAGAAGGAAGCAGCTTCAGCCGAGGTTCCGGGGAATCGCTGTCATTGGTTAAAGGACCCGTCCCTAAATCAATCACTGGGAAGGAGGCGGGTTATGCTGATGGGCTCAACCAATCAGGACTCACACGGCAATGGCGCTGGATTCAGTCCCGCTTGGGAGTGTCATGATCAAGGACAGGAAGCCAGGCTCCTGCAGGCTGGAGAAATGGGGAGCAGTTCTAGAAAGGCGCCAGGATCCGCCTCCACAGCTTGATACAGCCGCAGGGGTGGGGGGCGCTGCGAGGTCGGCCCTGGGAGGTCGCCCTGGGCCCATGCAGAGAGGCCCGGGAAGCCCCGCTGGGCAGGAGATCGCTGGGTGTGAGCTGGGACCTACTGACCAGAGCCGGGGAGGCTGCCCTGGTGGGTGTGTGCAACAGAGCTCCCATCCCCGACGGTGTGGAAGCCGTGGGGAGACACTTGGTGGGGCCACTAGCCCCTCGTGGGGGCTTCTTCTGGTCGGAGCATCGCTATCTTTGTGACCATGTGACCCCAGCCTTTAGTATTCCCGTCCCACGCCACTCCACAGCCTGGGTGACCTTGGGCAAGTCGCTTCCCTTCTCTGAGCCTCGGCATTCCTCCTTGTGACGTGGGGATGGCCCTCCACAGGGACTGCACCACACCTGGGCGTGGTGGGTGCCCAGGGAACGGCAGGCATTGGGACTGTTGATGGGCTCGGCCCGGGGAGCACCTGTGTCCCCTTCGCAGCGTTACAGCTTTGAGGGGAGCCCCTGGGGGCTGTCAGACGGCTCCTCAGCTTCAATGCTGGAGGGCTTCCTCTTTGGCTCGTCTTCAGCCCCGCAGGCCCCTGGGACCCTGGGGACACAGCTCAGACCCCTGCCCATCACTCGTGACAGCCCGGGTGGCCAGAACAGCTGTGTCAGAGCACCGAACCCCCAGCTCCAGAGAGAATGGTGCAGGACCTCAGAGGGCAGACGGAGGCCCAGCCGCCCCAGGTCAGCTGCTCAGTCAGCGGGGTGGGTGGGGCTGGCCGCCTGGCCACCGGGACGGACCCTCCCACAGCAGGCGGGCCACCCTGCTCCAGGGGAAGGTTCACGTCCAACTTGTGTCGGGGACGGGGTGGGGTGGGGGGTGATTTCCAAGAAGGGCTTGGGCTGCAGACACTCAAAGCTGAGGGCTGTTGTTTTATGAGAAACCAAAAAGACCCACAACCCTGCTCCGCCGCCAGTCCTGATGGCGTCACCCGGAGCGGCTGGGCCCCTCTGAGCCACCACACGTGCCCTCCGATCTGGTCGGCGGCTCCCAACGCAGCTTTTGTACTCGAGGCCCCGCGGCCGCCGGTGGGCCCACTCCTGATTCCGGGCCCGCGCGCTGCGTGAGCTCGGGCACGTTAGCGGACCTCTCTGCGTCTTCATCCGTGCAACGGGCACGTCGATAGCAGCACCTCCTCCGGCGGTGGGGTCACGAGTACACGCACGCGGTCTGGGCCCCATGCCGAGCAGGGACTGGGTCGGTGTGACCTACAGCTGCCGCTCTGGGCCTCAGTTTTCCCTTCTATAAAACGGACATGGGACAGAGTGTGCTGATGGGGAAGAGCAGACCATCTACTTTCCAATCCTGGGCCCACTGTCCAACGGCTTGGGAAAGTCACTTAAACTCTCCTCGCCCAGCGTTCTGTGCCCATGAGACAGTGCCACCAGCACCCCTGGGGGTGGTCCCCAACCTAAGCAGAGGCCAGGAAAGGGCGGGGCGGGCCCCCGGCAGCTCAGGAGATGAGCAGGTCTCCCTGCGCTGGTGCAGTGCGCTCCCTCCATCCTCCAGGTCACGGTCCCTCTCCTGCCCCACCAGCTGCCTCCCGGCCTCGCTCCCTCCGTCCTCAGAGTCCGTCACATCCTCACTCAGCCCGCACGTCCTGAGCTCGTTGTCTGTGCCCCAAAACAAACGACCGCAAACCCAGGGACTTCAGAGCTCACTGACCGCCGTTTGTCAGCTGGTCCCGATGCAGGGGTCTCGCCAGGGGGCCACGTGCTCAAGTGGAGGCTCAGCGAGGATGTGTGTCGGGTCTGTCGGGTGCTGGTGGAACTCCTTTCCTTTCGGTGGCAGGGCTGAGGTCCCCCTTCCCTTGCAGGCTATCAGCTGGGGGCCACTTAGCGACTAGAGGTCACCCCAGGTCCTCGCCTCGTGGCTCCCTCCTGGGGCCCCTCACACTTCCAAGCTGTCTACATTTTGAGCCTCTGACTTCGGGAAGGGCTTGTCCCGTGTCCCATGCTGTGACCCTGGGCACATTACCCCACCTCTCTGTGCCTGGGCTGCCTCGCCTGCAAAATGGGGGTCACAATAGCACCTACTTATGGGGTTCCCGAGGGCTGGCGAGTGCTGTCCTTGTCCTTCTGCCTCCCTCCTGGTGGCCGGGGGTGAGGAAGGGAGTCCCCTCCCAGAAGGTCTCACTTCCTCCCAGAGTGGTGCATGCCAAGGGGAGGGCTGCAGACAGTGTGACCCACGTCACCAGCCTCCCCAGCCCCGCCCTCTGAGTCACCCACCACTGTCCGTTAATGACTCTCATCGAACCCCGAGGTGTGGCTGGGGATGGTCTTTGAGGTCCCCAAAGTGACCTAAGCTGTGAATGACTTCATCCGATATGAAGCCCGGGCCTGGTCAAAGGGCAGAGCCAGCCCAGAGCGTGGAGAGTGTGACGTGGGGGCCACGGCACAGCCTTGCCGCCCAGCCTCGCGCAGAGGTGGGGGTGCCCCAGAGACGGGGGGCGCAGACCCTGGCCCCACGCAGATCCGGCCTGATGGACTCAGTTCCGGAACGGTCCGATCAGTGTACGTAACACTGGCCTCTGCCCAGGAAATGAGACCCTGAGCCCTCCGCCAGGGGCTGCCCCTGGGGTGGAGTCGGGCCCACGGGGGTCGTGTATGAATCCCCTTATGGTCACGACCTGGAGCAAAGACACTGGTTCCAGCAAGAACCCCTGCCTGCAGGCACAGGACCCTGAGCCCCATGGGCATACTCCTTGGCCAGAGAATTTGGGGGCTTCTCCCTGGACGGTGCTCCCCGTGAGCTCCCCAGCGAGGCAGAGGCTGCCTGCAAGGGCACCCCTGACCCAGGACACCTGGTGGTTTTTCGGAATGCCCGGCCCCCTGGCGCCAGCACTGACAGCACTGGGCAGCCCCGTGGGGCCCGTGTTGTCAGAGGGTCCCCATGCACAGTGTCTGGGCCCTTGCTGACGCGGTTCTGAAGGCCTTCGGTCCTTGCAGCCCTGCTTCCTCTTCTAGAACCTTCTTGCCCTGCTGTGTCGTGTGCCACACGTCACCTGAGCCCACTCCTTGAACGAAGGCTCACGGAGCTGCGTGCCTGCGGTGAGGCGGGGCGGACCGGCGTGAGGAGGGCAGCCCCGTGCGGGAGTGAGGGCGCCTCTCCCCGGCTTCGGTGCCGCGGCGTCTGCTGCTCATCAGCTCCTGGGTCGCCCACCGAGCGCGGGCACCACCGCCGAAGGAGGTGCTCCCTGCCGCCCCCGGGAAAGCCCGAGTCGCCGGCTGACTCATGGAGCTTCTCGCAGGGTCCCTCGGCTGTCTCGGCCCTGGTCCCCACCAAGGAACGTTCTGTCTCACAGTGGAGGGTGGTGTCAGGACACTCGGCAGTGTCCTCTTTCCGAGGCTCCCCAGGAGCCGTCCCTCCTCTCGATGACGGGACGAGCTAGGTCGTGTGAGAGCGTCGCGTGGGCGCCACGTTTCCCCGTTTGCCCTGCCTGCCAGGAAGCTCCAAGCCGCACTTACGGGCACGTCTCACGTTAACCTCACCCCTGGCTTCCCGGGGTGCTTCCACCGCTCCGTTTTGCTTTACTCTGTTGCTCTCCGCCCCCCTTTCCCCCCGTGTTCTTATTTGTAAAGAGCCTTAAATATTCACGTCTGAGTGGGGACCACGGGGAGTGAATGTACATGAAGGGGCGACCCCCTCGTGTAAGCGAGACGCGCCTCCCAGCCTTTGCTGGCGAATGGATTGGGGCAGCACGGGGGCGAGGGCCTGGCACCGGGCCTGGCACAGCAGCGAACCAACCGGAAGCCTGGACCCAGGGCCGCGGACCTCACGTTCCCGGTACGTCCTCACAGTGGGCGGAGCCTCCACCTTCCATAATGCATCACCTGGGCACGGGCTGGGCCTTCAGGGGATGCTCCCCCACAGGAGGGGCAGGGCTCTGGGGGAGGCGCAGACTCCCCCCAAGGGGCTCCCGTGGCAGGCAGGGGAGGCTCCCGAGGGTGTCCTGGTTTGCAGAGCTAGAGGTAGGAGGGAGTGGGGGCAGCAGAGGGCGCTGCTCCCTCCGGGTCCCCGACAGCTGCCCCGAGTCCGGAACCAGATTCGCCCTTAAACGAACAGCAGGCTCTGGGCCTCGGGCCAGCCCCTGAGTGCTCACTGCGGCCTCCGTGAGCCCGCTGGCCGCCCATGGCTGTCCTTGTCCAGGAAGAACAAAGTCAACCCCAAGGGAGTGCACCCCTGCTTCCAAGTGGAGTGGGGAACCTACTATGTGTCCGGTCACTCTGTGCCTCAGTTTCCCCATCTGTACAAGGAATAAATATCCCCTTTGAAAGGCAGTTGTACAGGTCTAATTAGTGACCACTGGGGGACAGTCTGAAGGGAAGAACTTGGACTTGACTGGCAGAAAGGCCCAGCGCTGAGTCCCAGCCTGCCGCATGCCGTGGCCCTCACCTTGCAGATCCTCCTTCTAAGCATAACAATCCCACCTCCCAGGGGACCGTGGATATTGAGTCGGATAATGTATGCAGAGCACCCGCACAGCCCCGGGTCCCAGGAAGTAGCAGGTGTCACCTGCAACCTGTAGAGGGCATCCCAGCCCTGGTGCCTGGGACTCAGTGTCCCTTTCTGTACAAGAAATGAGCCCTTGCCCCTTCCCAGGGCTCTGCTTTTCCGTGCACTGAGGAGTCCAGGCGTGCAAAAGCGTTGCCCCATGGGACGGGTGTCTGAAGCACTACGTGTCCCCACCCCCCAAAGAGCCTGCTGTGGGACTCAAAGCTGCCCCGAATGTCCTGGGCCTGCGGGCCACTCCCTCTGCCCTACCGGCCTGAGCCTGTCCTGCAGGACAGCAGACCAGGAGCCCTGGCCAGGGCTGGGGAGGCCCAGCTCAGCCTGGCCCTGGGGTCCCCAACTCCTGGCATTCTGGGTTATTCCAAAGAAAGGCCTGAAACCCTCCACATCTTCAAAGCAACGTGCACGCGCGGTCTTTTAAGGCAGAAATACATGTCCCATCGCCCTTTGATGGAGAGGAAGCCCAGCCCCCTTCACACCCCACCCCGCCATTGTCCTTCAACTCCATGTTCGCGGACACTGCCTCTCCGGGGTCCTGTGGGTGCTATGCCCGGGCCCCCAGCGCCTCCCTCCTGTGTCTCCCCAGCTTAAGCCCTTCCCCCCAACAAACCTGTCTGATGCCCAAGGTCCTCAAAGATGGGACCCACCCCTCCTCACCACTCCAGGTCACTCTTCCCCCAGCTCCCTCTCCCGCCTCCTCGGAGCCAGAGGCCCCTAACCTGGGTGTCCAGAAACTTGCATGAAAACATCTGTTCTCACCAGCCCCTGCCCCTGAAGCTCAGCACTGCCTTCAGCGGTGAAGCAGCTCCGAGCCACGGTGTACCTGTGACCCTGTCACCAAGGGAACGCACAGGTGTTTCCACAGGCACCCCCAAACTCCCTTCTGCTCCCCGCTGCTTGGAAATCTCTGGCATCTGACTGGTCAGGTGCTGACACTAAGGTATTCGCAGGGAAGCCCACGTGCAGGGCATGGATTTATTTGTTTTAATAAGAGTATTTCGGTCGCACGCTGTGCGGTTTGTTCTATGCACTTAAAACACCCCATCCTGAACCCGGCTCCCCGGACTGCCCCAGGTGGCCAAGGGGCTGGGGACAGAAAGGGAAGGGCCTGTTCCTCTGCGTGTGCGTCTCCTGCTCAGCGACCCTTGCTCTTGCTTTTGCTTCTACTCCCCATCCAAAGGGCGTCCTGCCCTCGCCTCCGACCCCATAGCCGTCATCACACTGGCTGGACATCCTTGTCACCAGACTCTGGGGCCCTCAGGACAGGGCGCTGGGTTTGAAGTGGCTCTTCAGAGACTGGGGAGTTAGAAGGACAATGGGACAGTGTCCAGTTTCTGAGGGCTGACTGGGCCAAGCATGAAGTGCTTGGGGGCACTGCACCCCACCACCTACTCCATGGGGTGCCCCAACAGTCCGATGAGGCAACGACGGGCTATTCATGCCCCTGTCACTGAGGAGGAAACCGAGGCACGGAGCTGTGAACCCTGACAGACCTGTCCAGGGCCTGGGAGAGCGTATCCTCCAGGTTCCAAAGACTTGGGGGCAGGGCGCGAGGCCGGGGTTTCTGGGAGCTTTGTCCCCAATGGAAGTGGGGAGCAGGAGGGGTGACATCCGTCTGCACTGATGTGCACTGTCGGGGTGAGTGCTGCGGGCTCCCCCGCTGAGGAAGCTGGTGCAAGAGGGCGGGGGAGACGGGAGGGGCAGGAGACAGGCCGGGAGGAGGAGCTGGGGGGCTGGACTTGACAATTCCTGTGGGGCGGGGCTTGCAGCTCAGGTCGCTGGAACCCTGGACACGGACATGTCTGGTGCAGGCACTCCAGGGGTGCCTGAACCTGTACCCCTGTCACTCCCTCTCCCACGTCCCCTATCCCTCAGGGACACCGGCATGTCCCCTGCCTGGGTTTCCCAGACCCGCCGGGCCCAGGCCTGCCGCTGCGCTGCCGGGTGGGTCCAGGCCTGGAGAGCGGAGCGCTGGCCAGTCGCGGCGGGGGCGGGGCTGGCGGAGGGGCCAGGCCGCCCCTTCCCGCGGGGGCGGGCCGGGCTGCGCCTTTAAATGCGGCGGGGCCAGCCGCCCGCCACTGTCGGCCCGGAGGGAGCGGGCGCCTCTCCAGTCCCAGCACCCGGGTCATGCCCCTGCGGTGCCGGCATCCGCCCGCCTGAGCCGCCGGCGCATGTGGCCGCGCGAACGGCCCCGGCCCCTCCGCAGGCGCCCGGCGCCCGGCCCCAGCGCGGCCTCGGTGTCCCCACTGGCCCCTGGCAGGTCTCCCGCGTTGCCGCCCGCTCCCTGCCCGTTCGCCATGCAGGCGCGGGTGCTGCTCCTGGCCGCGCTGGCCGCGCTGGCGCTGGCCCGGGAACCCCCGGCGGCGCCGTGCCCCGCGCGCTGCGATGTGTCGCGGTGCCCGAGTCCCCGCTGCCCCGGCGGCTACGTGCCTGACCTCTGCAACTGCTGCCTGGTGTGCGCCGCTAGCGAGGGCGAGCCGTGCGGGGGTCCCCTGGACTCGCCCTGCGGGGAGAGCCTGGAGTGCACGCGCGGCGTGTGTCGCTGCCGCTGGGCTCACGCCGTGTGCGGCACCGACGGGCACACCTACGCCAACGTGTGCGCGCTGGAGGCGGCCAGCCGCCGCGCGCTGCGGCTCTCGGGGTCGCCCGTGCGCCAGTTGCAAAAGGGCGCCTGCCCATCGGGTAAGTGCTGGGGCCGGGCAGGCGGGCAGCCGGGTGGGCGTGGGGCCCCCTCCCGGGAAAGCGGAGGTTCGGAGCTAGGGCGGCGCCTCGGAGTTCCAGCTCCTGGGCACGACTGGAAGGGCCTTTGGAAATCATCTAGCCAGCCCTCTGGTTGTCCGAGTGGGGAAACTGAGGCCCACGGTCACCGAGGTAGTCAGAAGTGAACGCCAGCGCTCTCCTGACCACCCCGAGGGTCCTGGTTCAGCTCAGGTTCCTCCCGCTCTTGGCCTCATCAGAACTTACCTGCCTGGTGTCTCATTCCCAGCGGGTGGCTTATCCCTGCTCTGCCAGGGTGTGGGGCAAGAGCTTTCTTTCCTGGCCCTATGTCCCCAGGCCGGGTGCCCTCTGAAGGGACACCCAGTGTTTTCTTTCCTTTTAAGTGCACGCAGAGGACTGAGCAAGCGTGTGCGCCCCTGGGCTGCGTGGGGACCCACGGCGAGAGGCTGTTGGGATGGGAAGTTTCTCAGTCCCTTCAAACCCCGGAACTCCTCCCCAGCCTGGAGTTGGCCCGGGGTTGCTTCTTGCCACACACATTGACTCTGTGCATGGAAGAAAATGCTGGAAAACCCTGCTGTCCCCGTACTTGTTTGGCGCGCCTCTCAGGAAGCCAGGCTCTGGCGCTGGTTCTGCGGCTGCTCGCAGGCGCCCTGTGCTGGGCCCCGAGGTCACGGAGTCAGGCTCGTGTGTGGCCTTAGCCTGCAACTAAAGGGGGGACTCGTGCCCAGCCAGGACAGGCTCTGCCACCCTGGGAGCAGCGTGGGGCACGGCTGCCTGGGTGCCGGGGGACACCTAAACTGAATCTTCAAGAGCAAGGACACCCCTTCCAGAGAGAGAGAGAGGGCAGGATTTCTGGGAGGAGGGAACAGCGTGAAGCACCACGTGGAGGCTGTGCCTGGTGAGCCGCGTGGGAAGGGCAAATAGCCCTGAGCAGCTCGTGTGTCAGGGGTGTGTGTGTACGTGTGTGTGTATGTGTGCAAGTGTGTGTACATGTATGCATGTGTGTATGTGTGTGCATGTACGCATGTGTGTGTATGTGTGTGTATACGTGTGTGCGAGTGCACATGTGTGTACGTGTGCGAGAATGTGTACATGTTTGCATGTGTGTATATGTGTGCATGTGCGCATGTGTGTGATTGTGTACGTGTGTATGTGTGTGCGTGTATGCATGCATGTGTGCGTGTGTGTGTATACATGTGTGAGTGCACGTGTGTGTGTGCATGTGAGCATGTGTGTGTGCGTGTGTATGTGTACGTGTGTGTGCATATATATACGTGTGTGAGTGCACATGTAAGTGTGCGCGCGTGTGTGCGTGTGTGCATGCATCTGTGTGCGCGTGTGTACGTGTGTGTGCGCGTGTGTGTACTCGTGTATGTGTGTGTACGCGTGTGTGTGAGACACCTGAAGCTGGACAGGTGGGCAGGGATGAGATGACAAGTGGCCATGGCATCTGCCCATGGCTTAGACGTCACCCTATAGGCTAGGCTTCCCAAAATGCGTCTGGTATTCTGAAAACAAGAGTCCTGTGACCCAGAAGGGCGTGCATGTGTGTGTATGTGTGTGCAGTGACCTCTGTCCCTGTAATGGGGTGGGGTCACTCGATTGCAGCAGAGGTTCTGAGGAAATCTGCCGTCAGAAACGCACATGCACATGCAGTGATAAAACTCAGGGTTTCCCAGGAGAACTTCAAGAGGGAGCGCTTCTTTCCTAGCAGAGCACACACGACCTCCACCCCCTCTGCCTGCGACACACCGGGGTTCCCGGGAGCCCAGTTTGGGGAACACTGGACGGGAATGCGGGGCCTGAAGGGAAGTGGAGGTGGCGTGGCCAGCTGTGTTTAGACTGTGCCCGGCCTGAGAGGCCAGTGCGCCTCCGTGTCTGGGACACGGGCGATACCGTTTAACGAGAGCCTCCCGCACCCTCGGGGCTGGCCCGTCTGCTCTGCGGGGCGGGACTGGCGGGCCCGTCGCGGGCCGTGCTGATGGCTCTGACAGATGGAGGGCTCGGGGTGGGCCTGGCGCCTGCCCACTGCAGCTTGGTTGTGTCAGTGGGGGCCCCCCAAGCCCACCCCCCATGTGGTGGATGCTATTAGAGTAAGTAAGACTGCAGGGTGGCAGGGGTGGGCAGGCAGGTTGCGGTGGTCCAGGCGCTTTGAAGCCCTCACTTGTAACCGCGCGTGTCCACATTGTGAAGTCCCTTCTCTGTGTGCCCGGCTGGCCCTGGGAGGGTGGCAGGGCAGACCTCATCTGTGCCTGGGACACACGTGGGAGGGATGACCATGCACAGGTGGCCGGCAGGCAGAGAGTGGACAAGCTCTCATCTGTAAAGTGGGGGTGACAGTACCACCTACCGGGGAGAACTGTTGCGATCACAGGCTGTTTACCATTCCATGTGTTGTCATCGCTATCGCGATGACCATCTGCTTCATGTGGCAGAGTCGGGGGTGCTTCTGTGCTCAGCTGTGGGGTGAGAGGGACCTCTCTGGACAAAGGACAGGCGGACAGAGTGAGACAGCAGCAAAGCAGAGGCGGATGGACGGGCTTCACGGGACCCTGCAAGGGACTGTGTTGGGGGCTGAAGCCAAGAGGGGAGGGGAGGCCTCGCCACAAGGAGGGCGTGCCAGCCAGGGCCAGGTCCTGTGAGCACGGGCCACACTATGGTCTGTGTGAGCCGTGTGCAATCACTGTCACACACACCCCCAGCGCCTGCACGTGGGGACCTCAGACCCCAGGGCTGCACATGCCAAGGCCGGTCCTTGTGCAGTGCTGGCCGGTGCCCGGTCCCTCGCCTGGTCCCACTGTCTCACTGGCCCTGCGCACCCGGCTCCTCACACCACAGATGCACACAGAGGCAGGGGGCGGGCGTGTGGTTAGGCCGAGGTCAGCTGGCCAGGAAGTGACCAAGCCAGGCCTGGCCCCGGCCTGGCTGGCTTTGAAAGCCACACTGTCGCCGGCCCTGGGCTTTCTCCTGCAGCCAGGCTGGGAGCAGGAGGGACAAGTCCCCTGGGACGGCAGTCGAGGGCAAGCCTAGGTCTCCGCTCATCTGAGCTCAGCTTCCACAGAGGGTCGTGGGCCGTGTCCCCTCTCTGCCCTCTGGGGGCCCTGGCCAGAGGTGGCTGGGTGAGGTGCACACATCGCAGCTGGTGAGGCTCTGCCCTCCATCCCAAGCTGTCCCACGTGGCAGGGCTCCCAGGCCCGTGTCCAGCACACCCAGGGCTGATGACTCAGGGCCTGCCTCCAGCCCCTGCCTCTCCTAGCATCCCCACACCTGGCCATGGTCCTCAACCGCCCCCAGGGAAGCTTAGGTCGGAAGCCTACGTCACCTTGGACCTTCCATGTCCCCTGATTCCTTAGCCCCCATCCACAGGCCTGCCTGCCTGCCCTGGCTCCTACCTGCCTGGTGACGCTGGCCTCCACCTTCACCCGCTCCCTCGTGCTCCTTCCATTCATGTCCACGAGGGCTGTCCGGGAAAACCCCAGCCACGCCTGCCCCTAGTGTCCACAGGACGTGGCTGGATGCTTCCTGGACAACCCTGTTGTACACGGCAGCCAGGATAATCTTGGTAACTCCATCCTGCCAGCCACCGGTAGGCTCCCAGCACTCACCCTGACCCATAAGACCCCGTGCTGCTGGGCCCCCTCCCATGCTGCACACCATCTCCTCTGCCGCACCTGACTCCTGCTCACCACCGGGCCTTTGCACATTCTGTGCCCACTGCCCGACACCCCCATTCCTGCAGCCTCACATGCCCCATCTTCATTCTGCCTTGGCGTGGCTGTCCCACCACCCTCAAGCTGCCTTCCCTGAGCACCAGGCCTGGATAACCCCTTTCATGAGCCTCCTGAGTGCTCCCCGGGGTCCCCAGCAGACCCTCACACTGCCTATCCTCCATCCCCACCCAGCTCTGAGCCCAGCCCGATGCCTGGTGCACAGTAGGTGCTGCGGGATCAGTGGACTGCCATGCGATGGACCAATCTCCTCAAACCCTCCCCCAGTGACAGGGGCTCACCCTCTCCGGGGGCAGCGCTGCTGTGACACGCTGTGATAAGCACCTATTAATGAGACAGTGAACGCTGAGATAAGCATGTCCCCGCGGGGCCGCACAGAGAAGGGGTCCCTTTTTGCCCCTGAGCCTTGCAGCCTGCCTGCCTGCAGCTGCACTGGGACAGGCCTGTGGGTGTGCGATTAATTCAGCATTTAGAGCCCCGGGGCGGGTTACAACGTGGCATTTAATAATCAGCTTGTGTTGTGCAAGCCCAGAGAGGGCTCCCACGCGCCCTTCAGTTGTATTTCTTGAAGAGCTTTGGTCGCTTTTAGAGGATTTTTAATCCTCTTAGCAAATCAGGCGAGAGGTCGCCCCCTGCTTCTCCCCTCCCCCCGCCCGGCAGCGCTGCGCTGGCTCAATGCCAAGGCCGCGCAGCCGGAGCCCAGCCAGAGAGGAGCTCAAGACCCCGAGCCCCAGCAGTGTCCCCCCCCCCCCCCCCCCCCCCCCCCCCGGCCAGGGAGAGCTGATGAGGCCTGAGCTAGGGTGATGGCCGAGGGGGACGGGCTCCAGAGGCACTAGTCTCTCAGGGTTGGGGGTGGCGGGGTGTCAGGTGGATGCTTGGGGGCTGCCTTTCCTAGAGGCAGCCCCCCCCCCCATAGGAGCAGGTCTGCAGAGGCAAGGTGACAAGTTCAGGGTAGGTACTGTTGGGGGCACTGGCATGGAGGGTACCCAGTGGGGTGCAGGGCTCCATGACAAGAGTGGTTGACAGGTGGCTCTGTCTGTGTGTCGGTGGCCGTGTTGCTGTGTCCATGTGGCATTGGGAGGGTGCGCCTAGGTTTGGGACAGGGCATCAGGCTCATCACCCCTCCAGCCTGGGGGCAGTGGGGGCTCCATGACCTGTCAGGCCCCTGGAGCCCTACTCCTGCCGAGCCCCAGTCCTTCAAGTCCATATCCGAGGGGACCCGGCGGGGACATTCAGCCACTTGGGGATGAATAGAGCTGCCCTGATGGGGTCAGACTGTGAGCCTCGTGCTGGGTGAGCTGGAGCCGAGTATGTCCAGCTTGACCCGCTGGCTTCGTCTGCCCGGCCTGACATGCACCTTGACGTGCAACCCCCCAGCCTGATGTGCACCCCGACATGCACCCCCCTGCCTGATTGCACCCACCCCGCAGCCTGACATGCACCCTGATGTGCACCCCCCGCCTGACATGCACCCACCCCCCGGCCTGACATGTACCCTTCAGCGTGACACGCACCCACTGGCCGTCCACCGGCACACTAGCTCCTGGGAGCTCTGGGGAAATCGAGGCTGGCAGAGCATCCCTGGGTCCCCCAGAGGCCTGGGGTTCCTGCAGACTGCCCAAGGGAGTGAGCCGCCGTGTCCTGCCAGAGGGTCTGAACACCGCCTCCTCTGTGACCGCCTCTGAGAGCAAGAAGCCACCAGGGTGAAGGGCGAAACCGTTCTCCTGGCCCCGAAGCCTTAGACACTGGGTTTTGGTTTTGGTTTTGATCACAGCCCTTTATCAGAATATGCTCAGCAAGGTGCAGTGAGCTGCCCCAGGTCACTCGGCGGGGAGGGACAGCCCTGCCCTGAGCCCGGGTCCCCCTGGCTTTGATAAGGAGCTTTGAACAACTAAGTAAGAAAGAGAGGAACGCCACAGAGCGCGTCCTCAGGGCCGCGAAGATGTGGCCGGGGATGCATGTGTGTGCTCCAAACCAAACCCCAGGTCTAGTGCGGGGGAGCAGGGGGTCCCCCAGAGTCGTGCAGGGTGCAGCCTTCCCAGCATTGCTTGGCCCCTGGGCAGATCACGGGCAGAGCCAGGACTGGACCCAGTTCGGTCCCCCACGTCCGGGGCCTCAGGGATGAGTCCCAGCTCCACCACGTCCCATAGTAAGACCCTGCGGTGTCCTAAGCTCTCTGCCCCTCAGTTTTCTCATCTGCAAAGTGGGGAGCACAGGGGTGCCCGCCTTACCAGCTCGTTGGGCAGTCAGTGAGATGATGAATTAAGTGTTTTGCAGGTGTAAGGGCCGCGGTGTTTAGCGGACACCCCTAGATACCGAGAGTGAGCGTTTCTGACGCACGCGGAGTTGATGAGGGCGGAGGAGGTGGTCAAGGGAGGGAAGGACCGGAAGTGCTTACGAGGGGCTGCCGTGTCCCCAGGGGGGTTCCACTGGCCTCGTTTATCCCCACCTCCCAGCCAAGGAGCCTGAGCCCAGAGGCACCAGCTTTGGGGTCCGTCAGGGCTTCCTGCAGAAGGAGGGTCTGCGGTGGACCCCACATTGGCTTCCGTGGCTTCCATGACTGTGGGGACCCTGTGGGCAGCTGCAGGCCTGCCTGGCTTGGGGACCTTTGGATAAAGGACGAAGGAGCTGGAGACAGAGCTGCCTCCTCCCCAGGGTTGGCTGCAGCCCCACTGGCATTCACAGCCAGCAGAGCCAGGGCCACGCACCAGCCAAGGGCAGGCCCCCGTGGCGTCCGACAGCCAGTCACCCAGGCCGAGGACCAGCTCCGGGGAGGCGGGGGGGAGCCTCCGGTGGGGGTCAGGGGACCTGGCCAGGGGCCTTGAGCAGGGGTCACGTCTCCTGACCTCTCTGAGCCTTTTCCCTCCCCTGAGTAACGGGCTAACGAGTCCCGCTTTGGAGAACTGCTGGGAGAGTTCACGGAGATCAGGAACGCCAGGAGGGAGGCCTGGGCTGCAGCCCTGGGCCCTGGGTCCCAGGGGCAGGAGCCTGGTCAGGGACAGCAGGGCCGCTCCCTCCCCCTCCCCCAGCTGCAGCGGGATCTGAAGCCTTGGCTGGGGGTAGAAGGTCCCCTGGGGACAGGCAAGTTTTTAAGAGAAAGAATAACACGGCCACCAGGCCACTGTCTGGGAACTAATTAGACCCAGGAGGCGGCTCCTGGGGCTTCAAAGCCTGCCCCTTGCAGTGGGACGGGACTGGGGGCTTGGGGACTGGGAGAAGCCCCTGAAGAATTCATGCACCCCCTTGCTCGTTGCTGTGGGTCAGAGCACCCAGGCAGGCTGCGGGGCACAGTCCCGAAGGAGAGGCCATGGGGCTCAGAGGGGAGAGGTGGGTCACCAGCCTGCTGAGTCAGGACAGGCTCCCCAGGGGAGGCGTGGTGGCCTGGAGGGGTGAGGGGAGGGCCCTTCCCAGCGGAGGGGACTGACCCTGCGAAGGCGGGGGCTGGGGCGGGGGCACGCCCAGTGTGCGTAAGGAAGCAGAGCCCGGGATCGAGGGGAGACTGCCGGGCAGTAGGTGAGGCCGCAGCCGTAGATGGGACCAGGACACCCCGATGCTTGGGAACTTCGCTGAGAGATTGCCGTCTGGTCTGCAGGCTTCGGTCAGTGTTACGGACAGGTGGGCCCAGCTGGGGAGCTTGTGGTCATCTGCAGAAGGCCCCTCCCTCCCCAGGTCATAGCTAACCACGGGGTGACGGGCGTCTTCTGACTGACTGCAGCGGGCGATGGGAGAGGGGCAGGGGCCTCGGGGCTGGAGCACCGGCCCGTCTCCGTGCTCGCGATGCCCATGGTGTGCTGGGGGGTGGGTACCGCACCCGGGGGGCAGGTCGTGCACAGCACAACCCCAGGGGAGCTCAGCCACGCCACGACCTTTGTCAGTGAGGCTCCTGGAGTCGTGCGGTACGCATCCGACGCAGCAGTACCAAGTGGCCTTACGGGGCGCCTGGGCCTCGGTGTCCCCATCTGTCACAGCAGTCACGACGAGCCAGAGCCAGCACATGCAAGTGCTCCTTCAGGGTCTGGGCCGACCCTCGGTCCCGCCATGCAGGAATGTTGGGGATGACGCCCAGAGCCCCGTTTCTCTCTCCTTCCTGGCCCTGCCCCGCCTCCCCCGGGACACCTGGCCTGGTTGCTTTGCTCTGTGTCAAGTTCCTCCCAACCGAAATAGCCAAGGCCTGTGCGTTACAGTTTATTTTTGAAAATAAAAAATGCAAACAGCTGAATCTGGTCGAGACTGACTGTTGACTTCAGAACTTTGGCTCGAGGAGGGGGTGGGGGGGTTGTCCAAACCCCCAAACAAACAGTCTGCTTCCCAGCCAGCCGTGGGGCCCACGGTTTCCATGTGGAAAACAGCGGTGGGAACCGCGTCCCCCCCGCCCACTGATTCACGGGTGATTCATCCGTGTGTGGGGAGGAGGGCCGGGAACCGGGCCCTGCCCCCGCCACCCCCACCCACCACCGCCCGCTTAAAGGCACAGGGCCTGGCAGGGCCCCTGTCCCCAGCCAGCTGACCCGGGAGCCCCGCAGGCGTGCCCCAGGATCCGGGGTCAGGGAGGGACGGGTCAGCCTCCGAGGTCCACGGGACTTGGGGCCAGTGCCAGGTCTGCCTCCCCCAAAGGATCCTCGCCTCCAGCCTGGGATGTCACATGGGCCACAATGCTGCTCCTACAGGATGCGGTTCTTCGCAGGCTGACAGGGGTCTTTGTGTTTGTGTTTGCAAACCTGCTGGGTGTGGGCCAGAGTGGGTGGAGCCCAGCATCCTCCCCTCCCTCCCCTCCCCTCCCCTCCCCTCCCCCTCCCTCCCTCCCCTTCCCTTCCCTCCCCTCCCCCTCCCTTCTAAAGTGCTTTCAGAGGCCTCCAGGAGCCTCACCTGTGCTGGCTCCTTCTGGAAGGAGCTGGCTCCTGGGTGGGAGGGGAGCACTGCCCGCCAGAGGGGTGCCCCCAGCCCTCCACGAGGCCTTCCTCCCGCCCTGTGCCGTTTCTCTCAGACCTGTCTGCGTGTACTTGGTACAAAATTTGGAAAGACTAAGTCATAGCTCGCCCCCGCCCCCGAGCACCCCGTGAAACGTGTTGGTGTCTCCTGCGGCCTATCACCCCTAGAAATAAATACCTTAGGGGGGTTCCTTTCTCTTTTCCGTCCTCACGTGTGAACTGGCGTGTCGCTGTTCTGAGCGGGGTCTGGAGGCCGCGTTGGCAGAAGAGCATTCCGGTGGGGCCCACCGTCTCATGCCGGTCTCTGGGCCCTGGGTCGGGATCAGCGGCGCGGCCAGGCCAGCTAGGGGTAGACAGACGGGCCCACCGGGGCTTCCCGCCCCGGGTGCTGGAGTCTCTGAGGTCCGGGTCCAGGTGGTGTGCTAACGCGGCCTT
Source organism: Lyroderma lyra (assembly GCA_004026885.1). Lineage (NCBI taxonomy): Eukaryota > Metazoa > Chordata > Mammalia > Chiroptera > Megadermatidae > Lyroderma > Lyroderma lyra. The sequence continues at coordinate 24,344 of PVJL010013274.1, forward strand.
TCCTCGTCGGGTCCTCGTGCTCCGGCTTTGCTCGCACCGGGCCGTGTCCGGTCGCCCCGTCCGCCCGCAGCTACCTTCGTGCGCGCTGCAGCGTCTTTGCGTGCGCCGTTCCCCTGCCCCATGCCCCGCCCCTGGGCTTCCCTGTCTCATCACTGGTCCCCTTGTGCTGTGCCTGGCGGGTCACGGGCCTGTACCGGCACGGGGCGCGCACGGTGGCACGTAGCATGCGCAGATTGGATACGCGGGAGCCCTGCGCGTGAGGCGTTGTGCTGGGAGCCCCGAGCGAGCGTGGAGAGACGCCTTCTGCTGGAGGGCTGCCTGGAAGAGGTGGATTTGAGCTGTGCCCAGGAGGGGCTGGGCATTTTGGTAGGAAGGTGTGGGGAGTGGTCTGAGCATGTGGAGGCAGAAGGGTGGGTGACAGAGCAGAGACCTGGGGTCACTGGCCCTATAGGCTTCACACCAGGGTGGGGCGACACCTGGCCCCGCCCACCTGGGGCTGCCCGCCCTGGAGCAGCGTGGTGGGCAGCAGCCTGGGCCCAGCCTCGTGGAAGAGCTGCAGGCCCTGCCAACCCCCCCCGCCCAGCCTGGGTTTGGGGTCCTCCAAGCTGTGGTGTTGGCCTGGTGGGGGTGTCTTGTTGGAGCCAGCACCTGGGTGGGGAGCAGGTTCTGTGGTTGGCCCCCTTCCCTCGGCCTGGAGGCGAGAGCACGAATTGGGGTTCCCAGGGCCTCGGGGCAGGTGGGTGAAGCTGGGCAGCCTGACAGTGTCACCCCCAGAGATCCCAGGAGGATGGTGGCCCCACGGGGAAGTAAATGTGCTGAGCGCCTGTGCGTACCGGGGGCCCTGCCCTCTGAACCTTAGACCCAGCCCCGCCGGGCAGCTTTGCCTCCAGGAGGAGCACTCTGAGGCATGGTGGCCCCTGGCCCCCCACTGCTTGATCGGGAGGAGCCGGGCAGTGACCGGCCGTGGGCCCCCCTGGACAGGCGGCCTTTGATTCCGGTAGACCAAAGCAGGCTGGGCCCCTGCCAGCGCCCGCCGGCTGCTTGAGAGGCAGACATCGAAGGGTCAGCGGGGTGGGCCCTGCTCGCCAGCCCCAACCGCAGAGCCCGAGGCCAGCTGTCCCTTGGGCCCTGAGTCCCAGGCTGAATGGACATTCGGGGCCTTGGGGGACACTGGGGTGGGGAAGATGAGGAACCTGGTTTATCATCTCACCGGGATTCCTCCCACTGAGCCTCAGTTTCCCCACCGGAAGACGGGGGCAATGACCCCTGCCCTGGCTACCGCCGTGGATGAGGAGATGGGTCGGATTGTGAGGAGTGACTGCATTTGCCACAGACGTCCCCAAGCCAGCTGTGGCCTGTGCCCGCTCCTGTCACTGCACTCAACACGTCAGTTGCCATCCCCCGGGCCGACCTGGAACACCAGCTCCCTGTGCTCGGTCCCTGCCCAGAGCTCGTCGGGAGGAACTGCGGCTGCACCAGGGTGGCAGTCGGGGGGAGGGGCTCCCCCAGGCAGGGAGCTTCTCACTGGCAAGTCACATTCACGCCCAGTTCCCTCAGGTTGGGTGAGGGGGATGGAGGGGGCCGGAGTCAAGGCCCAGAGAGGGTGCGTGATTTGCCCGAAGCCACACAGCCGGAAAGCGGCGGTGCCCGGCCCAGCCCGGGTGTGCGGGGCTTGAAGCCCAGCGCCCAGTCCGGGCCCTGGGAGCCACTGATGAGTCGGGCTGGGCAGCATGGGTGCCACATAGCACCCATCTCTGGCAGGGAGCCCTCGGCACATGCCTGAGCTGGGGACCAAGGGAGTGGGCCTCCTGCCACCAAGATGCCTCCAGCCTGTGGTCCCAGCAGGCGGCAGCCCCATTGCTGACGGCAGCAGAAATCTGAGCCGGGGAAGGTTCCAGAGAAGTTTGTGAACCATCTGCCAAGTCAGGCTGGAGCGAAGCCAAGTTCGATGCAGAGGGGGACCCGGTGTGGCCCAGGAGGGGGCCACACTGTGGCAAGCGGGGCAGCTTAGGAGGGACCCCCAGGGGCTCTCTGTACTCCTGTCCAGTCACTGCGCTGACCCAAGGCCCGGATGGACAAACCAGAGCCGGCAGGGGACAGGGTGCTCTCCTCGTGCCAGGACACTGCTGTGGGTGACAGAGAGGATGAGGGCCCAGGGGGACTGGCCCAAGGGGCACCTCACCGCTGTGCAGCCCTGATCCAGTGTCCTAACTTCTCTGAACCTCCTGGCGCACCTGGAGGAAGCTCAGTATAACCATTCTCGGGGCGGGTGGGCCCCAACCCCAGATGTCTTCATGTCACTGCTGTTGTTGAGGGTCCCCCAGGGGCTCTGAACCTGGTGGGGTCTTAGGTGGAGTGGCCTCCTCCCTCGCCCTGGGTGGGTTCTGGGCCGTGCCCGGGTCGCACTGAGGCACCGGGTTCTCCCCGCCAGCACAGGTCTCCACCAGCTGACCAGCCCGCGCTACAAGTTCAACTTCATCGCCGACGTGGTGGAGAAGATCGCGCCGGCCGTGGTGCACATAGAGCTCTTCCTGAGGTCGGTGAGGCCCTCCCTCGCCCCTCCACGTGTCCCCTCTGCCTGCCGGGTCCCTTACCGCACTGGTTCTTGCCCTGGGGACAGTAGAAGCCAGCGTGGGCGTGGAGTCGGGGGACCTGCGTGCCTTTGGGAGGACAGCCCCTGTCTGCCTCGGACCTCCCCGCCTAGGGAAGCGGAGGCAGCCTCGACCACACGGAGCCGCAGGCAGGCGCGCCGTGGGTGCAGCTGTGGTTCTCATCCGGTCACGCAGCCACTTCATTGAGCAGCTACTATGTGCTTACACCCCCCGGGGCCATGTGGTAAAACCTGGTAAATCAGTAACTGTGATTCCTGGCCCAGCAAAAGGCCCCTTGCTGGGTGGGTGCCAAGCTTGCCCAGTGGGAACCCTGGGTGTCACTGCCCCCCATCTCTGGAGGACAGGGACTGTGCTCACCACCCACCGTGCTCCACAGGGCGAGGGGACAAATGGCCTGGGCCCAGCCCCCTCAGAGTAGCGATATTCTTGGGCACCTCCCGCCTGCCCCGGGCGATGGTGGCTGCTTTGCCGACGTTTCTCCAACGGCCCCGGAGCTGGCCCGCCTCTCAGAGGGGAGAGCCAGGTGCCCGGGCCACCCCCCGGCGCTGACTGACAGCACATGTGCACCCCATGCCCCAAGGCCCTTCCTCTCTCTTGCCCACCTTCCCATGACCCCCGGGAGGGAGGGAGGCTGGCACGGTCCCCTTTCCTGGATGTGGAGGCGGAGGCCTGGCCACTGCCCCAGGCTCACAGAGCTGCTCAGTGCCCAGGTGGGTGTGACCTCAGGTCCCTGGACGTCAGAGCCGAGCCCATCCCTCTGCAACACGCTGACCCCTCACTGCCCTGTCTGTGGGCCCCAGGCCCTGAGATGTGTCATTGAGGAAATTACCACTGGGCGTGCTAAGTGGCACTTGTGCTGGTCCCTGGCCTTGCAGGTGGCTCGGGTGGGGCTGGGACAGTGTCTCTCCGGAAGGCCCCGGGCCCCGAGCCAGGTCATTGCTGACAGCTGCCCAGCCGGGCAGACGGTGACATGTCCGTCCCAGAGGCTGACGTCCGAGGCCCAGGCGGACGAGACCCCAGGCACAGACAAGTGACTGTGGGGCAGGGGAGCCTCCGCTGTGACCCCTGACTCAGGAGAGGGGGCCCCCTTTCCCACAGACAAGTGCCAAACCCCGTGCTTGCCAGGTGAGCAGGTGCCGTGGGCGGGCACTCCCACAGGCTCAGGTGTCGCCCCGCCCAGGGCACACACACAGCTGGGTGGGTACACGGCGCGGTCACCCTGAGGGAGGCCGAGTGGCCAGGGCTCCCGGTTCAAACCCGTGCTCTGCCCTTGCCTGCCTGACCCAGGCACGTTGTTTGTATCCCTGGGACTCAGTTTCCCCACCTGTGAACTGGAGACCTACCTACCTTGTAGGGTACCTACCACGAGCATGAAACGACTTTGTCCCTGGCTCAGAAGGAGCACTCGGTGACATTGCTGTTGTCACTGGCCCTGTCCAGCTCAGAGACTCACTTCCCTGGTGTTTCTCTTGCACGGTGTTGGGGCTCCTGCCGGCCCGTGCTCCCCCTCGGCCTGCACAGGGATGTGGGGAGCCAGCGCTCCCCGGGGACCTGCTGTCGCTGTCCCAGCAGATGCTGACGCACAGCAGTACGTTTTCTCTCCGGCCAACGACAGCCCTGTGTGTCGCGTGACCCCGGCCTGCAGCTGCTGTCGGCACCAGGCGTCAGGCGTCAGCAGTCAGCGGGGTCGGGCTGTTAACCCGTTTCCTGGGTGGGGAGGCCGGGTCGCAGGGCTAAACCCCCTGCCCACGGGCAGGCAGGTAATGAGTGGGGACCGGACTGGAGATGGGAACCCCAGTCTGTCTGGCTCCAGGGCCCTGTTGTCAGATCAGTGAGTGTCTGCTGTCATCGCAGACGTAGCATTTATGGCCTCGCTGCCTCCTCCAGCAAATTGCAACTCAGAGATTATTTTCCCTCTTAATGGCCAGGAAGGGAGTCGGACCAGACTGCTGGCCAAGGCCACGGCCAGTAATGGGAAATCCGGGATCTGAATTTGGGCTTAGGGGACCGCAAACCCATGTCCTTTGCCCCAACGCTGGCTCGGCCATCGCTGGGGTCGACCCCCGTGACCCAGTCCTGATCCGTGACCCCCCCTGTGCCCGCACCCCCCAGACACCCACTGTTCGGCCGTAACGTGCCCCTGTCCAGCGGCTCCGGGTTCGTCATGTCGGAAGCTGGCCTCATCCTCACCAACGCCCACGTGGTGTCCAGCACCAACGCCGTCTCAGGCCGGCAGCAGCTCAAGGTGCAGTTACAGAATGGTGACACCTACGAGGCCACCATCAAGGACATCGACAAGAAGTCAGACATCGCCACCATCAAGATCCACCCCAAAGTGAGTGGGCGGCAGGGGCAGTGGGGCAGGGGACCTCTCCAGACTCCAGAGCTGAGAGACGCCCAGCCCAACCTTCCCGTGGACAGTCGGAGGACCCGAGGCCTGGGGAACCGGCCATTTGTCCCATCAGGGGACAAGTCAGACGAGAGCCAGGACCTCGGACACCCGCCCCGTGCTGCCCCGGCCACCAGGGCAGGGCAGAGCGAGGCTGCCACCCACTGGCCTTCAGCTGTGCTGCCCACAGCCAGCCCCACACGCAGGCCCTCCGAGGCCCAGGGGCACTTCCAACGTACAGCTGTCCTGTGGGGGTGACAGAGGCCAGTGGGGACCTTCCTTGCACCTCCACACTGGTCCCCAGCTGCTACGGAAAAGGCACTTTTTCCGTTAAGTCAATGCTGCTTATTGGACATGGTGGCATAGGGCGAAAAGCGGGGACTCCTGAGTGGGCAGGAAGAGCTGTGGCCAGGCGGGGGTCCGCAGTGGGGGTCCTGCCCCGCCACCCCCCGCGCTAGGGTGAGGTCCCTGTGATCTGGGCGTGGCTGTCTCCAGCGCCGTTTTACAAACTTTTTATCTGGAAATCATTCTAGAGGTGCAGAGACGGTGCTGGGAGGTCCCACGTGCCCCCGACTCCCCCAGTGGTGACCTCTGACGCGAGGGGTGCCACACCCAAACCGGGAAATGGGCGTGGGCGCTGCGGCCCCTGCTGACAGACAGACGGGGTGCGGCCCCTGAGCACGCACCGTGTGCCGGCAGAGCGCGCAGCCCCGTGGTGGAGGCAGACAGACAGACAGACAGACAGACAGGCTCCTCTGACTCCGTGCAAAACACAGAGGGGGCATGCAGGTGTCAGTGCACACGGGGGCGATGGCGGAGCGCGGCTAAGTCGCTGTATTGCTCTGTGCCTCAGTTTCCCCCTGTGTCTGTATCAGGAGGTCTGGTTGAGCTGGGTCAAGGGGTCCATACTGAGGTTCTCAGGTCCTCGGCTGGGCCCCAGGGCTCCTGCAGATCTCTGGACCACAGGCATCAGTGTGTGCCCTTTTGGGGTGCTTGTGTCCTTGGGATCCATCAGATTTTTGGAGGGAACCGTGACCACCAAACCAGTGGGCCCGATGGCCTCAGAGGCCACGCCCACTGGACCCTGTGTGCGTCCTCCCTGTGACAGACCCTGTGCCCACCCTGGGACACCTCTGGGCACTGCTGAGGCTGAGCCTCTGCTTCGAGGATGCCAGCCTGGGTCACTTTTGTCCAGCGGGGGCCAGCTGGAGGCCGGCCGGGCCTTAGCCGGCGTTGGCGGCTTGCCTGGGCCTTCCCCCCGATGGCCCCGACCAGCCCCTGCGGGGGCCTGGCCATGCCCGGCTCCGGTTCCCGGCCAAGGCGAGCAGCTGAGCCTCCCTCCTGGGTCCTCCCCGGTGTCCCTCCAGAAAAAGCTCCCGGCGCTGCTGCTGGGCCACTCGGCAGACCTGCGGCCCGGCGAGTTCGTGGTGGCCATCGGCAGCCCCTTCGCCCTGCAGAACACGGTGACCACGGGCATCGTCAGCTCGGCCCAGCGGGACGGCAGGCAGCTGGGCCTGCGGGACTCGGACATGGACTACATCCAGACGGACGCCATCATCAACGTGAGTCCTCCCCGCGGGCTCGGCTCCCGCCCCGGCCCCACTCCCACACCCGCCTTCCCTGCGGGGGCGCCAGGTCTGCCCGGGAGGTACAGGCGCGGGGGACAGGCGCGGGGGACAGTCCCCAAAGCGCATGGAGGCGTAGTCACGCCCCGAGCGGCTTGGCCCGCATGCTCAGCATTTATTACTATTATCATTACTATTATTATTACTATTATTATTATTATATTATATTGGGTGGCCCTCCTGCCTGCACCACGCACCCCGCCCAGACGCCCCAGCGCCCGCCTCTCTGGCTTTGCCGAGGTTCGGGCACAGCTGGAAACGCCAGTCTTTGTCCGGGGGTGAGACACGGTGTCCCCTCCTGTAGCAGGCCCGTCGCCCGCGAGTGACGAGACACCGAAGCAGGTGTGGGCGGCGCGGGGAGGTCCGTGCGGGCGGGTCAGGCAGCCCGCGGGCCGCCCTGGGCCTCGGCTTCCCTGTCCGTGAAGTGGGGGCGGCCGTCCGAGGCGGCCGGGGCAGCGCGTGGCCCCGTGGCGCGGTGCTGCCACAAGGGCAGCTGCGAGGGCCAGCTTCCGGGGCTCGGGGCACCGCTGACGCTGCGCTTCCCCCCCGCAGTACGGGAACTCCGGGGGACCGCTGGTGAACCTGGTGAGTGTCTCCCCGAGCGGGTCCCTAGTTTTCTGGGGCTCAGCTCCTGCGGGGCGGGCACAGCCGTGAGGCGGGGGTGGGACCCAGAAGGTGGCCCTGGCACCGTCACGCCTGGAGCTCGGGACATGAGCCGGCGTGCGTGCCGCCCTGTGTCCCCGTCCCCGCGTCGTGCTCGCGGCTGTCAGAGGAATAAGAATGACCCAGAGCCGAGCCCCGGCAGGGGCCATGCGTCCATCAAGGCCTGGGGCCGTGGAGGCCCGGCCACCCTGTCCACAAGTTTATGCCCAAGATGACAGGGATGTCCTCCTGCCCCCTCCCCCTCTCTGTCCCCGGCCAAGGTCAGGCTCATTCCCCTCCCAGGTGAGATTTACGGAATAAATCGGGAAGTTCAGCTCAGAGCGCCTAGGCCCCGAGAACCGGCAGGTGCAGTCCCCACCTCGGGGAGCTGCCATCGGGGAGACGGGGTCAGACGTGGCCCCACCTGAGCACCACGTGAGGGGCAGGGAGAGAGCTCTGCAGGGACAGCAGGCCGGGAGACTTGCTGCTGATGGGACCAGGAGGGCTTCCTGGAGGCGGGAACATCTGACCTGGACTATGGGGACGGAGGATTTGGGGAATGGGGACATGCAGGAGAAAGACCGTCCAGGGAGAGGGCGCAGCATGGGCACGGGGGTGGGGGTCCCAGTCAGGTGCTGATGCCGGAGAGGCAGAGAGGGAGGGATCAGAAAACCGATGGTGGAGGAGGCTGGGGGCCCCTGTCCTGACAAGGATGGAGCTGCACCCTGCACCCCAAGTAGCCCCATAGGCTTCCAGCGGGCGCTGCCGGCCAGGTCAGCCTGGGGCCCCGGATGCTGTGCGTGGCAGTTGAAGGCAGTGGCTGCTTGGGCTCCTGGAGTGACGGTCCACTCTGGTCTCCCTGCCCAGGACGGCGAGGTCATTGGCATCAACACACTCAAGGTGGCGGCGGGCATCTCCTTTGCCATCCCCTCGGACCGCATTGCGCGCTTCCTCACAGAGTTCCAGGACAAGCAAGTCAAAGGTAGAGAGCACCCCAGGGGCTGGGGGGACCCCATAGCCTCCAACTGGGGTCAGCCGTCCCTCAGTGCTGTAGGCACTTGCTCACTCCCCACTGGCCCCAAAGTCCAGAGTCCCAGGGGTACCTCAGCCTCAGCCTCTGCCTCGCCTTCCTCACTTCATGGCCACAGTCACCCCCACCACTCCAGACAGGCTACAGATCTCTGACCTCACCTCCTATCTCCAACTACTTAGGCTCCCTGGCTCTCCTTGTCTGGGCTGCTCTGTCATTGTCAGAACCCACTGCGTCCTTCCATACATCCATCCATCCATCATCCATCCACCATCCATCCATCCGTCTGTCCGTCCGTCCGTCCGTCCATCCATCCATCCATCCATCCATCCATCATCCATCCTCCATCCACCATCTATCCACCATCCATCCATCATCCATCCATCATCCATCATCCATCATCCGTCCATCCATCCGTCC
>PVJL010013275.1:0-33093 GCA_004026885.1 Lyroderma lyra
ACAGAAAGGCATAAGCTTGTACTAGTTATGTGACCCTACAGCTCCAGGCAGAAAAGAAAGGCATGAACCCTGGCTGCCTCTCCCTTCCAGACATCTGCACTCCCAGTGTTGGCTGGGAACCCCAAACTAACGTGTGTCAGGTTAAGGAGCAAAATACCTACAAACAGAGAGGCTGCTAGAATAAAGAAACAAAAAAAAAATACAGCTAAAAGTAAACTCAAACAGTAGAAGATCACAGTAAATGGGATGAAGTTAAACAACTTATCAATGACAAAGTTCAATACAATAATTATAAATATGACCAGAGAAATTAGTGATAATTTCAGCAGAGAGATAGCAAGCATAAAGAAAGACATAAGGTACATTAAAAAAGATCAGGCAGAAATAAAGAATACAATAGCTAAAATGAAGAATGGAATTTTAAAAAATCACCAGACTAGATGAAGCAAAGGTGTAAATTAGTGATTTGGAGGTAAAGATAGCAGACATCAAATCAGAACAACAAAAATAAAAAAGAATTTAAAAAATAAAGAGATAAGATTCCTCTGGGATAACAAGTGTAACAACATTCACATTTTAGGATTATCAGAAAAAGAGAAACAACAAGGGATTAAGAATTTATTTTTAAAAAAAGTGACTGAGGGGAGTTCCCTGATGGTGTAGTGGCTTAAGGCTTCAGTGTTGGCACTGTCAGCACTGTGGCCTGGGTTCAATTCCCAGTCAGGGAGCTACCCACGTACCAAAAACCAAAAAAAAAAAAAAAAAAAAAAAAAAGACTGAATTTTTCTAACCTGGTGAAGAAAATAGACATACAAGTCCAGGAAGCACAGCATCCCAAACAAGATGAACCCGAACCAGACTACACCAAGACACATCATAATCAAAACAGCCAAAGTTAAAGACAAAGAAAGAATATTCAAAACAGCAAGAGAAAGGCAAGTAGTAACTTATTATATAAGAGAACACCCATATGACTGTGGACTACACAACAGAAACTTTACAGACCAGAAGAAACTGACAGAAAATATTCCACTTAATAAAAACCAAGGATTTACAACTAAGATTAATGTATCCAGTAAGACTATCATTCAAAATTAAAAAAAAAAAAAAAGATGAAGAACTTCCCAGAGTATTGGCAAGATGGCAACCAGATAGGAGGTTCCTAAAACCTCTCTCAGAAAATGGCCAGCCTGGATACAACATGGAAAACCCTGAGTGGCACAAAGACAACTGAGAAATCCACACATTGCAAGGAAACACCTGAAGGTTAGAGAAAGGGGGATGAGTGGGAGAGAAAGGAGGGAGCAGGGACAGATTGTGACCTGACACCACTGCAGGTAAATAAATAAACTAGAAAAATATCAGGGAGCAACACAATTTAAGAAAGGAGGGAAGCCAAGAGACAAAAAGAGTGGAAGCCAGAGCCATGGGACTGTGAGGTGACCGTGAGGGAGCTGAACCTAAAAGCAGTGTGTTAGAAATAAAGCCGAGGAGTTGAGCTCTGAAACTCTAAGGAGCAAGAAAGCTGAGCGAGGCATTGAACTTCCCTAGATAAAATAAGGGCCCCAGATACAGCATCGCAGCTCCCAGCACCCCCATGCACTTGTGGTGCATGCGCAGCACACTTGCAACACCCTCATGGCTTACAAAGTACACGCAGCCTCCTCACACTGCACCTGCACCACTCTCAGGGGAGCACCATGCTAGGGATTTGTGCTTGCAAACACTGCCCAGAGCAGTTGGAGTAGAAACAAAATGCTGAAACAGAGCTGGGGGTTAAACGCTGGAGAAGGGACAAAGGTGGATTTGACAGAATTCAATATGACCAACATGAATGGCCAGAGCCTGCATCTTATCAGGCTCCCCTGTCTCCCCTAGCTTGTCCAATGCAGAAAGCAGAGGGGCCTTAGCTTGAACTTTGTTGGCCTTCTGCTTCCCCTGTAGCTTTCCCAACGAACTGAGTAGAGACCACGGACCACCGCAAGCACCTCCAAACACTGACAGAGACTGGAGTTATGACTTAAATGCCTCCCCTCTCTCCCAAACTTGCGCACAGCACCACCTAGTGTCTGCTATACAGCAAGACACCACAAAAATACTAATCAAAGAAATAAAGTGATCTCCTATACTCATACTGGAAATAAAGCCCTCATGCTGAAGAAGAAAAAAACAATAGACAATATGAGTACCTTAGGATTTAAAGCCACTCAGAAGAATAAAAAATCCCCAGAAAAGGACCTCATAGATCTAGAAATGTATTAACTAATTGACTGAGAATATAAAATAGCTGTTCTAAAAGTTCTCAGAGAAATGAAAGCATACTGGCAGAACATTATAGCTGGGTGAATGATCTCAGAAAAAAATTTGTGAACAAAGGAACAGTATAACAAAGGAGTTAAAACTATAAGAAAAAAATGAGGTGGGAATTCAAGAGATAAGTAATACAATAAAAAGAAGTAAGAAATAAAATACTGATTATAAAAAACAAAGCCAATCAGATGGAGGAAAGAATTAGTGATATTAAAGATTAAAACAAGGAAACATCTCAGAAAGAGAAAGATAGTGAATGCAGAACCAAATGAATTAAAGAACTCTGCAAGAACTATCTGACTCCATGAGACAAAACAACATCAGCATAATAAAATTGGAAGAAGAAGCAGAGTACTCTACAGAAAGCATATTCAAACAAATAGAAGATGAGAAATTTCCAAACCTATACAAATATTTAGAACCCCAAAATAAAGGAGAAAATAGATCCCCTAGATACCTGAACCCTAGCAGATATTCTCCGAGACACACTGTACTGAAAGTGTCAAAAACCAAAGACAAAAAAAACAATTCTCAAGGCAGCTAGGAAAAAAATAACTATAATCTTTAGAGGTAAGACAACCAGGTTGGCATCAAACTTCTTGGCAGAAACTGTACAAGCCAGGAGCAAGTGGAATCAAATATTCAAAATATTAAGAGAGGAACTTGCAGCCAAGAATAAATTATCCAGCAAAATTATCCTTCAGATATGAAGAATGCATAAGGACCTTTTCAGACACACAGAAGCTGGGAAAATTCACCAACACAAAACCAGCACTTCAAGAAATACTGAAGGAGCCTCTTTGACCTGAAACAGAACATCAAAATAAATGAAATAGACTTGGGACAACAAAAAAAGAAACAAAAATTTAAAAATAAATTTTAAAACTGAAGTAATGATCATAGGAAATTCTCATGTATCAATCATCACTCTAAATGTAAATGGACTGAATTCACCAATCCACATGCTGTCTCTGAGACACACCTCAGCCATAAGGACGAAGACATACTCAGACTGAAAAAATGGAAAACATTACTCCAAGTAAATGGTAACCAGAGAAATCAGGAGTTGTCATAATAATATTTGATGAAAAAAACATCAGATTAAAAAAGATAACAAGAGACAAAGATGGACATTACATAATGATTACAGGCACAATACAACAGCAAGAAGACTTGACACTTATTAATATATATGCTCCCAATCAGGAAGCATCAAAACATATAAAACAACTACTAAAAAATCTGAAAGGAGAAATTGACAAATCACAATCATTGTAGGAGAATTAAACACCCCCTTAACAGCCATGGACAGATCATCCAAACAGAAAATGAATAAGGAAATATCAGCTCTAAATGACACACTATAGCAACTGGACATAATTGATATTTACAGGAAAATTCATCCAGCAAAAAAAGACTATACCTTCTTTCCTAGTGCACATGGAACATTCTCAGAATTAGACCATAGGCTGGGACAAAAAACTAGCCTCAAAAAATTCAAAAAGATTGAAATAATATCACGTGCATTTTCAGACCACAAAGCCCTGAAATTGGAGATCAACTGTAAAAACAAAAAGCAGAAAAAAACACATATACATGGAGATTAAATAATATCTTATTAAAAAATTAGTGGATAAAAGAACAAATAAAAGAAGAGATTTAAAATACATAGAAACTAATGACAATGAAACTACACCACTTCAAAAGTATTGGGACACAGGGAAGGCATCACTGAGAAGAAAATTTATCTCATTACATGCCCATCTTAGGAAACAAGAAAAATCACAAGTAAACACCCTAACTTCCCATCTTAAAGAACTAGAAAAAGAAGAACAGAAAACACCCAAAGTCAGCAGAAGGTAAAAAGTAATAAAAATTAAACCAGAGCTAAATGAATTGGAGAACAGAAAGACAATTTAAAAAATTAATGCTACAAAGAGCTGGTTCTTTGAGAAAGTCAACAATATTGACAAACCCCTCACTAGACTAAGCAAAGGGTGAAAGGAAAGAATGCACATATCCAAAATTAGAAATGAAAGGGGAGAAATCACTACTGATACCACAGAAATACAAAGAATTATAAGAAAATATTATGAAGAGATTTATGACACTAAATTGAACAACTTAGTAGAAATGGACAAGTTCCTAGAACCCTATAGTCCACCTAGACTGAACCAAGAAAAACTGGATACTCTAAATACACCAATCAAAAGTAAAGAAACTAAAATGACTGTCCAAAACTTCCCCAGAGGTAAAGTCCCAGAGAAGATGATTTCACCAATGAATTTCACCAAGCATTCAAAGATTTAATTCCTATAATCCTCAAATTTTTCCAAAAAATTGAAGATGAGGCAATACTTCCTACCTCATCCTATTAGGCCAATATTACCTTAATACCAAAGTCTGGTAAAGACAACACACACAAACACACACACACAGAGCAAACTATAAACCAATATTTCTGATGAACACAGATGCAAATTCTGAAATTCTAAATAAAATATTAGCAAGTAGACTACAACAATACATCAAATAGATTATACATAATGATCAAGTGGCATTCCTCCCAAAAGTACAAGGATATTTCAATATATAAATATCTGTCAATGTGATACACCACATAAACAAAATAAAAGATAAAGACCATATGATTATATCAATTGATGCAGAAAAAGCATTTGATGAGATACAACATTCATTTATGATCAAAACACTGAATAAAATGAGTATAGAAGGAAAGTATCTCAGCGTAATAAAGGCCATGGAGGACAAATGCTCAGCTAATATTATACTGAATGAGAAATAGCTGAAGCCCATTCCCCTATAATTATGAAAAAGACAGGGGTGCCCCCTGTCACCACTGCTGTTCAATATAGTACTGGAAGTTTTATCCACAGCAATCAGGCAAGAGAAAGGAATAAAAGGTATCCAAATTGGGAGATATGAGGTCAAATTGTCCGTATTTGCAGATGACATGATCTTTTATATAAAAATTTCAAAGATTCTACCAGGAAACTATTAGAAACAATAAAAGAGTACAGTAAAGTCTCAGAATACAAATTCAATGTACAAAAATAAACAGCATTCCTACATACAAATAATAAATCCTCAGAAAAAGAAATGAGGGAATCAATACCTTTTGCTATCACAACAAAAAGAATAAAATACCTGGAAATTAACTTAACAAAAAATGTGATGGACTTATACACTGAAAGCTATAAGACATTTTTGAAAGAAATTGAAGAGGACACAAAAATAAATTTTGTTTTCATGGATAAAAAGATATAACATTTTTGAAATGACCATATTACCCAAAGCAATTTACAGATTTAATGCAATTCTGATCAAAATTTCACAATCATACTTTCATAAAATAGATAAAAAATTATCATATTTGTATAGAACCACAAAAGACTTCAAATTGTCAAACCAATACTACATAAAAAGAATAAGGCTGGTGGTATCACACACCCCTATTTTAATTTATACTAAAGCATCAATGACTAAAACAGCTTGGTATTGGCAGAAAAACAAGACACACAGACTAATGGAACAGAATTGAAAACCCAGAAATAAATCCACAAATTTATGGACAAATATTTTTTCATAAAGGAGCAAAAACTTATGCAATGGAGAAAAGAAACCCTCTTCAGTAGATGGTTCTGAAAAAACTGGAAAAACACATGCAAAAGAATAAATCTGAGTTGTGAACTTTCACCACATACTACAATTAAGTCAATATGGATTAAAGACCTCCATATAAGACCCAAAACAATAAACTATATAAAAGAAAACATTGGTACTATACTTATAGACCTAGGGCCCAAGGAAGACCTGATACCAAAGGCAAAAATAAATGAATGGGATTTATCAAACTAAAATGTTTCTGCACAGCAAAATAAATGATCAACAAAGCAAAAAGAAATCCAACCAAGTAGCAAAAAATATTTGCAAACAATGGATCTGATATGGGTTTAATATCTAAAATATATAAAGAACTAATATGACTTAACAAAAATAACCAAACAACCCAATTAAAAACTGGGCAGAGAACCTAAACACTTTTTCCAAAAAAAAATACAAATGACCAACAAACATACTAAAACATGCTCAACCTCATTAGCTATCAGGGAAATGCAAATCAAAACCACAATGAGATATCTCTTTATACCTGTTAGAATGGCTATCAACAAAACAAGCATTAACAAGTATTGGAGATGATGTGGAGAAAAAGGAACTCTTGCACACTACTGGTAGGAATGCAAATTGATACAACTGCTATGGAAATGGTGTGGAGGTTCCTCAGAAAATTGGGAATGGAGTTTCCATATGGCCCAGCAATTCTTCTTCTCGGGATCTACCCAAAAATCTTGAAAACTTTAGTCTGCAAAGACTTATGTAACCCAATGTTCATTGCAGTGCTGTTCATGTTGGCAGACATAGAAACAACCAAAGTGTCCTTCAATAGATGACTATATAAAGAACCTGTGGTACACAATGGAATATTACTCATCTATAAGAAAAGATGAAATACCACCATTTGCTACAAAATGGACAAAGCTAGAGATCATCATGTTAAGCAATATAAGCCAGAAAAAAACAAGAACCATATCACTTTACTTATATGCAGAATATAAAACTGAAAGCAACAACAACAAAAAAATAGACAAAAAAAAATCTCATGGACATAATCAATAATTTAAGGATCATTTGGGGTAAGGTGGTAGGGGTTAAGAGAAGAGGGAAGTGGCAGGAGAGGAGGGAGGGGGATCCAAATACATGGTGATAGAAAAAGAACTGACACTGGGTGGTGAACATATAATGCAACAAATAGACGATGCATTGTAGAATTGTACACCTGGAACTTATGTAATTCTTGCTAACAATGTTACCCCAATAAGTCTAATGGAATAAATAAATAGATAGAAAGATAGATGGATAGATAAGAAATTAAAGAGAACAAGTTATAATGATATCACAGAAACTCAAGGGATCATATAATAATACTATGAAAAACTACATGCCACCAAATTCAATAACCTAAAAGTAATGGACAAGTTCTTAGAAATATATCACCTTCCATGACTGAATCACAAATTACTGAAAACTCAGTATAGATGGATCAACAATAAGAAAATTGAAACAATTATTTAAAACCTCTCTAAAAACAAAAGTCCAGGACCACATGATTTCACTAGTGAATTCTACCAAACAGTCAAAGATGATTTATTAGTTTTCCCACTCAAATGCTTTCAAAACAATTAAGAAGAGACAATACTTCCTAACTCATTTTATGAGACCAATATTACCCTGATATTAAAATCTGGTAAAGATAATATAAAAAAGCCACAGACCAATATCTCTCATAAATACAGATGGAAAAATCCTAAATAAAAAAACAAGCAAAATCAATTACAACAATACATTAAAATGAATGTACATTACCATCAATCAGGGTTCATTCCAGAGGCACAAGAATAGTTCAACATATTAAATAAATCAATGTGATACTCCACAGAAACAAAATAAAAAATAAAAATTATATGATCTTGTGAATAAATGCAGAAAAGCATTTGAGAAGATACAACATCCATGATTAAACTACTTCATATAATGTGTATAGAAGAGAAGTATCTCAACATAATAAAGGCCATAAGCAACAAATCCTCAGTTAATATTATGTTTAATGGTGAAAAAATGTAATACTTTTTTCTAAGATCAGAAACAAGGAAAAGATGCTCTCTTTCACCACTGTTATACAAGATAGTATTTGAAATCTTAGCCACAGCAATCAAGCAAGAGAAAAAAATAAAAGGCATCCAAATTGGGAAGGAAGAAAGCAAATTGTCACTTTCTGCAGATAACATGATTCTTTATATAGAAAGATTTCTTCCCCCCTAAAAAAAATCTCCTAGAAACAATAAATAAATATACTAAATTTGCAGGATATAAAATTAATGTGCAAAAATTCATTACATTCCTATATACTAACAATGAAATTTCAGAAAAAGAAATGAGAAAAATAATTCCTTTTGCAATTGCAATGAAGAGAATTAAATACCTAAAAATACAATAAACTTAACAAAGAATGTAAATGACCTATACACTAAAGACTACAAAATATTATTTAAAAAATTTAAAAGACCAAGAAAGGGAAAGGTATTTTGGGTTTATGAATTGGAAGGCTAAACATACAATAGACTTTCAGTTAACTGGCACCCATAGCAATTGGTAGATGCTGGATAAAAACAAGTAGACTCTCCATTAACAGAAACTCAAGCAAACGGCACTCTCAATCAACTGGCAAAAACTCAAGAAACCAGCAAAAAAAAATTTTTTTAAGTTGCTTGAGAGTGCCAGTTGCTTGAGTTTGTGTTAACAGAGTTTCTACTGTAGTTAAAATGGCCATGTTATGCAAAGAAATATTTGGATTTAATGCAATTCCCCATCAACATTCCAATTGAATTTTCTAAAGAAATGTAACAGGAACCCTCATATATGCCTGGTGGGAATGTAGATTGTTATAGCTACTATGGGAAACAGTATAAAAAATTCTCAAAAAATTAAGAAGAAAATTATCACATGACCCATAAATCTTTCTTCTGTGCATCTACCCAAAAAATCTAAAAATAATTATCTGTAAAGATGTAGAGTAATTTTTTGTACATTCTTGCTTTTTATTGCTTTGAATATTTCCTGCCAGTCCCTTCTGGCCTGCAAAGTTGCTAATGAGAAATCAGCTGACAGTCTTATTGGAGCTCCCTTATAGGTAGGTAACCAACTGCTTTTCTTTTGCTGCTGTTAAGATTCTCTCCTTGTCTTTCACTTTTAACATTTTAATTATGAAGTGTCTTGATGTAGATTTCTTTGGGTTCTTCTTATTTGGGACTCTACACATCCTGGGCTTGTATGTCAATTTCCTTCACCAGGTTAAGGAAGTTTTTAGTCATTATTTCTTCATAGAGGTTTTAAATTCCTTACTCTCTCTCTCTCTTCTCTTTCTGGTACTCAATTATTGGTCTACTTGAGGTTGTCTTAGAGGCCCCTTGAACTATCCTCAGTTTTTTAAATTCTTTTTGCTTTTCTGGATGGGTATTTTCTGCTACCTTATCTTCTTAATTGCTTATTCAGTCCTCTGCTTCATTAAATCTACTGTTGATTCCCTCTAATGTATTTTGCATTTCAGTAATTGTGTTCTGCATTTCTGACTGGTACTTTTCAAATTTTCTATCTCTATTTTTATGTTTCCTATCTCTTTTTTGACATTTTCCCTAAGATCACTGAGCATCTTATAACCAGTGTTTGGAACTCTGCTTTTGGTAGATTGCTTGTCTCTATTTTGTTTAGTTTTTTTGTTTCTGGAGCATTGTTCTGTTTCTTTATTTGGTACATGTTTGTTTGTCTGTTTGTTTGTTTGTTTTTGTCTTCCCATTTTGCTGTCTCCCTATGTTTTTTTTTCTATGTATTAGGAAAGGCTGCTATACTTACTGGTCTTGGTATAGTGCCCTCATGTAGTAGGTATCCTGTGAGAACCAGTGGAGCAATCTTTATGGTGACCCTAGCCAGGTGCTCCAGGTGAGTCTCTTGCGTGGGTTTTGTGTGTCCTCCTCTTGTAGTTGAGCCTTGATTGCTGTTTGCCCAACAATGGAAGGAATTGATCCTCAGGCTCATTAATTGTGAGGCCATGACTGCAGTGGGGGAGCTATGCTACAAGTGTTGACCCTACATAGCCAGGGCTGTTGTACCTGACCAGTCTGCCCTTTGGGTGTGTCATCATTGAAGGCATCAGGGTGATGCTCTGGCTTAATCTGAACATGGCCACCTAGTGTGCCAGTCCTCAGGCCTTCTGGGAAGAAAACAGCTGCAAGCCATATTAGTCACAGCCTGTGCCCTGCCCAGGGCATCTGAGTCACAAAGCAATCTCCAGATGGTCACCACCTTCCCTGGGTTTGGAGATGCCTTGAGAGGCCAAGCCACAAACAAAAGCCAGCAGTCACTAGCACTGGGCTTAGCGCTGCTTAGTCAAATGTACAGGACACACTGAAATCAGATGCTGCTTGAGTTTTCTGAATCTTTGAGAGACATTAGAAAGTTTGCAGCATTAGCTAAAACAGGTCATTTGTATGAAAATGCTACTGGAAGCAATCTGGTGTACCCAAAATTTGGGTTTGGTGGGGTCTCAGGGAATCACTAGGTGGGGCAGATGAAATGTGATAGCCAGTTTGATGGACACTCTGATAATGCATCTTCCTGCATCTTCACACAGGGAATAGGAGGGCTCAAAAAAAACAAAACAAAAAACCCCAAAAACCTAAAAACAATGAGTTCTACCAGCTTCTCATTCTGGGAGCAAACTGCCCCTCCAGCCCTCACACTAAAGCTAAAAACATTAGTTCTTTCCAAGTTTCTGACCCAGCACTGGAGCTCAGGGCAAGTGAGTCCATCAGTGAGTAAGTTTGTGCACAATCTCTTTAAGAGGAACGCCTAAGACAGCAGCCACCCTCCAGCTCACTTAGCCACAATCTCTGCTGGTTTTCAAAGCAGAAGTTATGGGGACTGCTACCCAGGACTCAGATGCATAGTATGAGGCTAAAAATATTTGCTCCTTAGGGGGCCTCTGTAGCCAAAAAATTCCTACTGTGTTTTTTTTTTAAGTTATCTGATGAAAGTTGGCTTTGTGCATTCCCATTTTTGTTCCTCCCAATTTTTAATGTTCACACACTGGTATGGAACCAGCCTATTCCATGTCTCTGTCCCTCTTTCCAGTCTCAAGGAGGCTTCTTCTGTATTCTCATCATTGTAAGGCATCAGTTCTGCTAGAATTCAGGTGATTCTCAATGATTGTTGTTTCATATTTTAGTTGTAATTGATGTGGTCCTGAGAGGAGGTGATTATAGCATTTACCTACTCTGCTATCTTCACCATAAATCTGTCAGAAAGAAAGCAAACAAGAACCATATGACTTCACTCATGTGTGCAATATAAAACTAAAAGCAACAAAGAGAAAACAAACAAACAAAAAACACTTCATGGACACAGTCAATAGTGGTTATCTGGGGCAAGGGCAGAAGGAGTGGGAGAAGACAGAAGGGTGAGAAAAGAAGAAGGGGGAGCCAAATATATGGTGATGAGTAGAGAACTCACACTGGGTGATGAATATATAATACAACAAATCGACAATTTACTGTGGAATTATACACCTAGAACCTATGTAATTCTTGCTAATCACTGTCACCACGATAAGGATAACAATAAAAAATATATATTAAAAGAACATAAATGTATATATTTTAATTACAACACAATTGAAACTGCATATTGATGATATTAGTCAGTTGACTAAAATTGAAAAAACAAAATTATACCATCACTTCACAGCACACACAGAATATAAGTCCCGGTGTACTGTAGATCTAAATGTAAAAGGTAAAATATTTAATCTTCTCAAAGGTAAAATGGTTTTTAATGTTTCATACCCAGACTGCAGAATCAGTATCATCTGGAAGTTGTAAGAAAATCAAATACTTAGACCTCTTTCCTGACTTAAAGATCTTCTGGGGATATGTCCTAAAATTCTGTATTGACAAGCCTTCCAGATGATTTTGATGCCCAGTCAAGTTTGAGTACAACAGATTAAAGAGAATATTTCCTTACCTCTGAGAAGGACTGAAGAAATTGAAGGAGTAAATAATAGTCATAAAGAAAAATTTTAACAAATTGTATCGTAATAAAAAAAATTTTTTTCATTAAAGTACAAGTTTAAGAGAGTGAAAAGTACACCAGAGACTGATAGAAGATATTTACAATACATATATTCAACAAAAGACTAGTATACAAAACTTATTTTTAAAAACTTCAAATCAATAAGAAAAAAAGACACCTTCCTTCACCAGACATACACAATACCTAAATTTTTAAACTGGTACTTTATAAAAGAGTGTATCTAAATAACTAATAGACATATAAATATAAATTAGGTATCATTAGTCCACAGGACAATGCAAACTAATAAAACAATTAAAAATTTTCACATCAAAATGACTAAAATTAGAAGAATTAATCATTTTAAATATGAGAATGTGAAGAAGATGGAAGTTAGGTTGGTATAACCACTATAAAAGCCTATTTGCCACTATCTATTAAATGTTAAAAAATGTAAAACTTGTGACCCTATAATTCTATTTGTATGTATATTTCTATGAGAATTAAATGTTTGTTAACAAAAAACATGCAACAAAAAATTTCCTATGCAACACAAACACCTCTGAGAGATCAGCACATTTAAGCATTTGAAGGTGGACAAATTAGGGCAAAAGGGGAAGAGAATAGGGGAAAGTGCAAAGATGGGAGTCATAGAATGCAGCCTGGAGCTCACTGCTGTTCCAATAGAGGGGAGGATTGAGAGTGCAGGTGCACTTTCTGTGGCCCCAGCACTCCTGCCTGAGGGAAAAGCATGTAATGTGGCTGCATCCAGCAATCAGGGCAGAGACCTCAGAACAAAGACCAAATACTAAAGTGTGAAAGTCCTCATTGCCTCACTGCCAGACAGAAAAAAACCCCACGTGTGTTACTGCCTCCCTCTGACCTCCCCCACCCAATTCCCAGTGTTCACAGTGGGTATCAGAAAATAAAACTGTAGCTGTGTCAGATTAAAAAACAGAATATCTACATACCTGAGAGCTGGAGAAACGTTTCTGAGTGGAAAAGGCACAATGTGGCTAATTGGGGCAACAAGGAAAAAGCTACAGGGTTGAGACAGCTGTAGTCTAACAGTTACCATAACTCAGAAGAGGAGAAAGCAGCAAGCACACCTGTGGCCTCTCCCTGCCCACACAGCCCCCACCTTTCCTGGCTGATCCTAGCAGGGGCAACCAAGACTGCTCTGCATCCAGCTGCAGGGACAGCACGAAATTTCAGAGCTCACACCCCTATCCCCTACCACATCCTCCACAGGAGTGGGGCCTTGACACCCAAGGCAACCTGGTCACAGAGAAGAAGCCACCTTTCCACAAACTCTGCCCCCACACAAGAAGCAAGAACAGCACAAGAGAAAATAAAACCCTCCAGTACCACTACTGTAAAGCAAAAGAAACACAATTTCATATCAATTGATGGCAGATTCCACTTCTGTAGATGCTCAGAAATAGAAACAATCTGTTAATTGCTATAAAAACTAAGGCAACAAGGCAGCTCAGAAAGAAAATTAAAAATGAACTTAAATACATGAAAACATATTACTTAAATGATAGAAAATTCAAGATTGCAGTTCTGAAAAAACTCAATGAGATTCAAGAAAACTCAGATACACAATTTAATAAATGCAGAAATAAAAATCAATGAACAAAATAAATATTTTGCCAGAGAATGAAATCTTAAAAAAAAAAAATTAGAGAGCTGAAGCACTCAACAAACAGATGAAGAATGAAACAGCCAGCTTAGGAAATAGAGCTGACCACATGGAGGAAAGAATTAGAGACAGACATCAAAGATAGAATTCTGGAAATTACACAGATGGAATAAGAGAGAGACCTGAGAGTTAAAAGAAATAAAAGAACTCTACAAGAAATACCTGACTTCATCAGAAAGAACAATATAAGAATAATGGGTATACTCTATGGAGAAGAGAGAGAGAAGGTCACAGAGAGTCTATTCAGACAATTAATTGACAAGAACTTTCTAAATCTATAGAATAAAATTGATCCTTAAATTCAAGAAACAAATAGAACATGAATTACCTCAAACCTAACAGGACTTCTCCAAGGCACATTATATTGAAGCAGTCAAAAATTAATGATAAAGAATTCTCAAGGCAGCCAGGGAAATAAAGACAGTAACTTACAACAGAAAGCCCATTCATGAGATTTTCATTAGATTTTTCAACAGAAACTCTATAAGCCAAGAGAGAGTAGAAACAAATATTGAACCTATTAAAAGAGAGAAATTACCAGCCCCAAATGATATATCCTGCACAGTTATTCTTTAGATATGAAAAATGAATAGAGACCTTCTTATATATACAGGAGCTAAAGGGATGATGCTCCACCACAAGGCCTGAAATACAGGAAATACTGAAGGAAGCTATTTGACCTGAAACAAAAAGACAAAATGATACAAAACTATGAGTAAGATTACTAACAGACAGGCAAAAACAGGAAATGGCAACCCCTACAAAGAATAAGGCACTATATTCTTAAACATAACAGAAAGAGTACAGAAGATAAAAGCACAAAAGAAAGAGAGAATTAGAATAAGAAAAAGAAAATTTGCTATTGCAACTCAGAAATTAATTCATAGCATAAAAAGGGATAATTCGTTACAACAGAAACATAAAAGGTAATGGAGTAAATGTTAACTTATTGGGGTGACATTGGTTAGCAAGAATTACATAAGTTCCAGGTGTACAATTCTACAGTGCATTGTCAACTTGTTGTATAATAAGTTCACCACCTAATGTGACTTCTCTTTCCATCACCGCATATATTTAGCTCTGCCTCCCTTCTCTCCCACCACCTCCACCTTCTCCCACCCCC
This sequence comes from Lyroderma lyra, assembly GCA_004026885.1. NCBI lineage: Eukaryota > Metazoa > Chordata > Mammalia > Chiroptera > Megadermatidae > Lyroderma > Lyroderma lyra. Next base: position 14,841 of record PVJL010013275.1, read on the forward strand.
TTGGAGTAAATATATTAATTTGCAAAGGAAAATGGACATAAGAAGCATCTAAAAGAAAATGACTACTGTTATATAAAACTTGTTTTTAATGAGCTTAATGGTAATAATTTGGAAAATATCCAGAACTAGAACACATTTCTTACATTAACATTTACTTGGTGCTGTCCGCAGGTTTCTGAAGCCAACCCAGAAACACCCTGTGGACCCAGCCGCAGAGCTAGGTATCAACAAACATCCATTGTGCCTCACTGGCTGTCCCCTTTGCATCAGATGAACTTTGGTAAATTTCTTTCAGAATTTTGAGCTTTTTTTTTTAAGTAGTTGGTCATGCCTTTATTTAAGTTGTTTTTTAAAAATACTCAAGGTGGATAAGGGTTGAGATAACCCAGGGAAAGAAATCAAAACAAAAAATGGGTCACTGCTCTTAACTTTGGCTCTTTAATTGGATTGTTTACTGAGAATCTGAACAAAATCTTCACTGGTTACATGAGAGACAGAACTCTCTGGAGCTCCAAAACAGAAAAACACTTGTTTCCTCAACCTAAATATCCAATAGGGTGACAATAGTTGTTCAGACACCCAAATACAAAGTGTTGGGGCCACCAGGTGTCCAGTGCAGTAATGCAGCTGATCCCAGAGAATCCTGTGAGAACCCTGGGGGGAAGATCAGGGTCCATAGAATGCATTCACCCTAAGAGAGAGACGCCTGTGCCTTTAAAATATTGTGGTTCTGGTGGCATCCAGTAAGCTCTCAATGGCCCTTGCTTGGATATTCTTAGGTGAATAAAACTGTGGAGTGGCCTGATAAAATTTTCTTTCAGGCCTTAAAGCAATCTTATAGGAATATCCACAACATTTGGCTCATCGGAAGATTTGCACATAAAGTTTGGTTTCCCCAAGAAATTTGTTCAAACTCTACAGATTTCAAAATTAACATGGAAAGTCATGCCTCTCAGTCAGACAAGCCCCATGACAGTTAGTTTACTATTAATATGAAGATGCTGAATTGAGAATCCTTTGCTACTTCTAAACTAATATTTACATGCACAATTTGTAAAAGCCAACTATAAAATTGGGAAAAAGTAATGGAAAACATATTTAATGGTTTCTCAAAGCTTTGAAAAGAAGATTTAAGTAAATGGATCAACCTACAATGTTTTTTAGGTGTCAACCCAATTCTATGAGGTATTAAAAATGGTTGACTGTACTGTAAAAGGAGAAAGGTTATTTGGAACTTGACTTGTCAAGGATAGACATAAATTGTACATGTCTCCAAAACAAAATTTGAATGCACCTGCTATTTCTGTCTCTTTGTGTATGTCTATATATGTATGCTGTAAATGTGAGATAATTTTCTACCTCTTGATGGTATTGTTAAAATTAACTTAAAGGCAAGTACTTGTAAGAATTGAATATTCTAAAATACTCAGAATAAAAGGAACCCTCATACAATGTAGGTGGAAATGCAAACTGGTACAACTGCCAGAGATGACAATATGGAGGTTCCTCACAAAACTAAGAATGTTGTTACCATATGACCTGGCAATACTTGTTCTGGGTATCTACCAAAAGTTTTTGAAAACCTAAGTCCACAAAGATATATGTACCCCAATGTTCATCACAGCACTATTTGTGGTAGCCAAGTCATGAAAATAGAAAAAATGTCCTCTGATAGACAGCTAGATAAATAAGTTGTGATACATTTACACAATGGAATACTACTCAGCCATAGAAAAGATGAGATAGAGCCATTTATGACACCATGGATGAATCTTGAGATCATCATGCTAAACAAAATAAGTCAGATAGAAAAAACCAACAACTATATGATTCCGCTCACAGGTGCAACATTAAATTGAAAGCAACAAAGAAACAAAAACTCATGCACACAGTCAATATAGGTTACCTGAGGGTAAGTGGAGAGGGTGTGGAAGACAAGGGACAGGAACTCAAATGTGTGCTCATGGAAGAGAACTGACTCTGAGTAATGAACATATAATGCAACATATAGATGATGTATTATAGAATTGTACACCTGGAACCTATGTAATTTTTACTAACCAATGTCATCCCAATTAATTTAACAACAAAATAAAATCCTCAGAAATACATAAATTAGCTCAAATGTTTTTCAAGTTCTCATGATCTAAAATTAATCCTTACTAAACAGAAGCTAGAGTGTATTGGTTTAAATAAAATAGACACATCTTCATTTTACCTTGGTTTTACAAAAATAAGTCCATGTTAATAATTGACATTCATATATACAAAAATATTTCTAAAAGTTATAAAATGTTTAAGCTATGAAATGCTAATTGACTACTTCTTAGTTTTCATTAGACTCTGAGGTTTTAAGGGTTAAAATCTTAAGCTATGTAGGAATAACTTTGTGGTGTTCCAGAAGGCCCTGTGGAACACCTCAAATGATTTAAAATTGCATGGGAAGCATTGTAAAACAAGTGATGAAAACTTCTACAGTTTATTGTATAGGTAAACAATAGTTATGAATTAAATGAGTCAGGGTTATAAAAAACTCAAGATGACCACTTGGTTTTTCTGGCTCCCTGGCAACACCTCTTTTCCCCCTGGTTTTTCCGTTCCTTTATACATCATAGTGCATGTAAGTTGGCTCACATTGGACAAAGGAACCTGTGAACTGACATAATTAAAAAGAAACATCTTACAATATTACCAAGTTAAAGAAGGTGTACAAGATAACTGTTAATACTTTTTTATGGCTTATGTAAGTGTTATAGTATTCATAGATGCCAAATACAGAAAAATAAAACAAAAAGCAAAGCTCATATTGTTAACTCACAAGATAGTAATAATCCAGAGTGTTTTTTCACAATGAAGGCTGTAATACTTGACTGCCTTCTCTTTACCTGCTCTTCCCTTTTTGGAAAAATTTGGACTGGACTCACATCCCATTGTTATGGTATTGTCCCATCCTCAGTGGTCAACAAAACAACATCAATACTAAGATGTTTTAGAAATGAGCCTTCCTATTGTTGTTAGACCATTGTGTCTGACCTAAAGTTTGGTAATTCATGCATCAGATTGATTTATGACAAGAAAGGGAAAATAGAAAATAAAAAAAAAATGTATTGTAGGCTGACCAGATGTACCATTTTAAATGAAAAAAAAAAAAAAACAAAGGTGCCATTTAAAATGATATGTATGGTCAGCCTACTGACACCTTGAATTTAGCACAGTGCAACTAGACTGACCATATATACCATTTGAAATGGGAAAGTACCATTGTATTTTGTTCTGTTTTAAATGGTATATATGAGGGGCTTTGGCAATATGGTGACCAGGGAGGGAATTTCTGAAACCTCTTCTGGGAAATACAATTGAATAGCTGGAATGCAATACAGAAAACCCTGAGTGGCACAGTCTTGGCTGAGAAAATCATGCACCACAAGAAAACACCTGAAGGTCTAAGAAAGCAAGGCAAGTTGAGGAAGAGGGAGGGAGCAGAGCAGAGTGGAGCCTCTTGGCTGCGGATTGCAACCTGACTGGGACTGAGCAACGTGATCCTGGGTGGGTGGAGAGCTGATTAGCAACAAGAGCTGAGGTGAGAGCGGGTGAAACCCTGCAAAACTATGGGTGGCTGAGGTCCTGTGAGACCATGGTCAAGTTGGAAAAGAAAGAGTGCATTAGGACCCCAGCCAGAGCACCTCACCATGGGTAACTCTGAGTCTGAACAAAGCATCTGAACTGCCCTAGGTGAAAACAGGACCCCACCTGCAGCCTATAGCCAGTCTGCTCTTGGTGGTTTTCTAACTGAGAGCAGCTGCCATAGAAATGCTGAAGCATGGTCCTGGGTGAAAGATGGGCCCAGGTTAAGAGAGAAAGACTGAGCTATGCAATGTTATCATATATTAAAATTATTCAAAACAAATTTTATAAAAAGCTTTACATAAGATGCTAAACAATAAACTATATAGAAGTAAACAATGGTACAAAGCTTATAGACCTCAAGCTCAAGGAGGACTTCATGAACCTGAACTCAAATACAAGAGAAGTAAAAACAAAAATAAATGAATGGGACTATGTTGAACTAAAAACTTCTTCACAGCAAAAGAAACCATCAACAAAGCAAAAAGACAGCCAGCCAAATGGAAGAATATATTTGCAAACAATGCTTCTGATAAGAGTCTAATATCTAAAATATATAAAGAACTCATATGACTCAACAACAAAAAAGCAAACAACCCAATTAAAAACTGGACAGAGTCCAAAAAAAAAGTGGACAGAGGACCTGAATAGACACTTTACCTAGGTAGACATACAAATGGCCAACAGATAAATGAAAAAATGTTAAATGTCACCAGCTATTAGGGAAATACAAATCAAAACCACAATTGAGATACCACCTCACACTAGAATGGCTAATATCAACTAGACAAGGAATAGCAAGTGCTGGAGAGGATGTGGAGAAAAGGGAACTCCTGCACACTGCTGGTGGAAATGCAAGTTGGTACAACTGCTATGGAGGACAATGTGAGGTTCCTCAGAAAACTGGGAATGGAGTTCCCATATGAGCTGGCAATCTTTCTTCAGGGTATCTACCCTCAAAATTTGAACACCTTAGTCCACAAAGATTTATGCACCCCAATGTTCATTGCAACACTGTTCACAGTGGCCAAGACACAGAAGAAACCAAACCCTTCAATCAATTATTAGATAAAAAGGCTGTGGTACATATACACAATGGAATATTACTCAACTATAAAAAAAGATGAAATATTACCATTAGCAAGAAAATGGTTGGACCTCGAGAACATCGCCCTAAGTGAAATAAACCAGACAGAAAAAACCAAGAACCATATGACTTCACTCATATGTGGAATATAAAACTGAAAGCAACAAAGAAAATAAAAACTCATGGACACACTCAATAGCTTAGTGGTTGCCTGTGGGTAATGAGGGAGAGAGTGGGAGAAGAGGGAAGGAGGGACAGGGAGCCAAATGTATGGTGATGGAAAGAGAACTAACACTGGGTGGTGAACATAATGCAACACACAGACAATACACTGTAGAATTGTACACCTGGTGCTTATGTAATTCTTGTTAACCACTGTAACCCCAATAAGTCTAACAATACACAGAAAACAAACAAACAAACAAACAAACAAATAAAAATAAAATGGTACATCTGATCAGCCTAATTCCATAGAAAGTAACCTCACAGTCTTGGCTAGTCAATAATTCTTAACTTTGCAGGTCAGAGTGAGTAGTCATGCCCTAGGCATATATTTAAAAACTTATCTTTGCCATAAGCAAATTCTGTCCATTGTTTCTGGGCATCTAGGTTAACACATCTTTGAAATACTCACTTCCATTCCCTCTTTTTAATGCATGACCACCCTTTCAGACTCCTTCCTCTAAAAAATGACCACGTTCAATAAAGCATTATCCATAGAATGTACAACACCAAGGCTAAACCCTAATGTAAACTATAGACTTTGAGTAATTATAATGTGTCAATGTAAATTCATCCCTTATAAAACTGTGCCATTCTGGTGAGTGACGTTGATTAATGGGGGAGGCTGTGCATGTGTGGCAGCAGGGAATGTATGAGAAATCATTTTACCACCTTTTCAATTTTATTATAAACCCAAAGCTGTTTTAAAATAGAAAGTCTTAAAACATAAAACAAAATTATATTAATAGTAATGAATTGTGAAGCCAAAAGAATTTTGTGAAAACTATCAATAAAAAAGAACAATTCTGATTACCTTATGTTAAAAGAGAGACCACATTATATTTCCATGCTCTCTAGAGCAAATGATGATACTAAATCATTATCATATGAAGAGGCAATCCCAAATCATGCATCTAAACATGGAGGGGAAATGTAGCTTAGATGTGATACGTCAGAAAGTTAATTTTAAAATTATCTTATTTTTCTTATTAGTATTATTAGTATTTTTTATTATTAGTATTTTTTATAATATTATAATATAATATTATTAGTATTTTTTATTATTAGTATTTTAATATTAGTATTTTTTTCATCTTTTTGAATTTTCAAAGTATTTTTCATCTATCAGTCTTTTCTTATTTTTTTTGACTTTTACAAATCATTTTTTTATTTTTTTGAGTTCTTTTTCCATCACCTTATATTTAGCTTCCCCTCCCTCCTCTCCCACCCCCTCCCTCCTCTATGTCTTTTAAATATAATGTATTTTACAACTCAAAAATTAAAGTGGTCCCAAGCTGATCACTTGACAGAAGCAAACACAAAACTGATTTCTAGGAACTCATACTCAATGTAATCTTCTCTTTTTTTCCCCTAGCATACACAGTGCTTGCTTTGCAAGATTTTAACAAACCTAAATTCAGTTACAATGATTTATTTATGTAACACCAATCCCCCAACATCATGGCTTAAATTTCAGTTGCCACATGATATTAAATGTTAGTAACTGAATAAAGTACATACTTTACTCCCAGCTCTTTGGTCTATGAATTACTGAGGAAATAATAAATGTGCTATCAGTAACCAATTACATCCCTTCTTTCAAAGTTTGACTGCGACTGTTATTCTGTTATATGCACAGACAGCAAAGTGTGTAAGTTGTGTTTTCTTTTTCTATTTTGATAATAAATCCATGTGAGAGATTAACATGTAAAAAAAAATGTTACAATGCCACAAGTAAGATTTAAATTGAATATAATTGAAGTACTAGAAGTAGTTGACTTGAGAATATTGATACTGCCACTGTTAAATAAATTATAGATGTGGACCTAGAGGAACTTCCTGAAGACAAACTTATTAACATATGAGTAGAAAAGTGGTTGTGATAAAAAGGATGTAGGTTTCCCAAGGAAGTAACACTGGCAAAAACTTCACATTTAAGAAGTTTTCAGAGGTATTTTGAGAACTCAAAATGTAAAATGTTGGAAGCTGATACAATCTTAGAAAGGAATATGAAAATTCACCAACTCATAAAAAAGATACTCTATACCTTTACATAATATGATGAGAAGAAGGCAAGCACCGCTCAAACTACTCTTGGTAACTTTTCACAAAGATGTAAGCAATTTAATTGTGGGTGTTTGTATTGTTTTAAGTGACAATGTGTTAAATAAATATTAGTTTTACTCTTCTTTTCTTTCCTGATATATTTATTACTGACCATAAAAGGTTCAAATGTTTCAACAAAAAAATTTTTAAAGGTGACAGAATGATCATAATATTTCTTAATGATTTTTAAGGTTCTTTTCCATGGTCATTCTGCATGTTCAACTTTTACAGTCCCATACTATTATGCAAAGCAAATGTTTTATATTGCTTATTTTATATTATAAGATTATAAGAGTCAGAATATTAAAACAGAAATTATTTAACATCAATGATATCTTCTCATTGACATAACCACATTATTTTTTTTAAAAAGTCTCTTATCCTTTGATGCTTGTAGCAAATTAAATACATTAAACTAGGATTCTGATACTCTTCCTATGGCATAGGTTTTACTAAAATATGCCAAACTACTGCTAAACACACCAATTTAAACAATATTTTTGTAAAAGAAAGAATATTTTAAGAAGTATACAGTTGGCTTTTCTAGAATCTATAATTTTACTATTATCTTGAAAATTCTTAAAGAAGTATGGCAGATTACCATAAGTTGACTCTCTAGTCCCATGATGGTATTAGATCAAATTCATCAATGGTTTTTACTTTCTATTCAACAATAGTTTTTACTTCATATTTATTTACATTGTTAATGCTTTCTTCAGACTGAAAAGTAATATAGTAATGCACTGCATAACATTTTGATCAATAATAAATTACACATACAATGGTGGTCTCATAAAATTATAGTGGAGCTGAAAAATACCTTTTGTGTAGTGACATTGTAGCTGTCATATTATTATAACACAAAGGTTGCAAAATTTCACAATGTTCCGGTTGAGATGGCAAACAACTTGAACCTGGGTGTGCATAAAGATAACATTGAAAAGCTAGAGGTGTCCCTGAGGAATTGATTAATGAGGAGTTGTTGGAACCAAAACAAAAACACATATCTAAAGAAGAGGCAAGAGAAAAAAAAAAACTGTAGGAGAAGTAAAATAAGAATCCCTAAGAAAATTCACAGTGAAGTGTTTAGTAGAAGCATTTGCAGATCACAAAAAGCTGCTTAAAAGTTTAAAAACAAGGACCCTAACTCAAAACAGTTTTCCTTAATAGACAACAATGTTAATGGTGCATTATATCCTTACAAGAAAATCTACAATGAAAAAAGGAACAAACCAAGCAAATCACCATTTCTGTGAACAGTGACACCTTCTCTAGAAGATCCTCAGGCAGCTTCTTCAGGAGGTACTCCAGAAGACAGATGGCATTATTATTATTATTATAAGAAATGACAGGGAGTTCCCGCGTGGTTCAGTGGCTTAAGGCTTTGGTGCTATCAGTGATGTGGCCTGGGTTCGATTCCTAGCCAGGGAGCTACCCACATAAAAAAAAAATTAAATTAAAAAAAAGGTATAAGAAATGACAGTTCTATGTGTGTTATTGCCCCTGAAGTCCTACCAGTGGAAAAAGACGTGAAGTTGAAAGACAGCAATACTGAAAATCCTAACATTGTTTAGTCACAGGCTAATTAATGTATATGGGTCTTAGTTTGTAACAAAAGAAGTTCAAAAAGTAAAGGAATAATAATAAAATTTAGGAATAAAAGCAAACCAAACCAAACAAACAAGCAAACAAAACACATAAACACACACAACAAAATGATGGTTAGCAGAGGAGACGGCAATGGGGTAAATAAAGATGGTAAAAGAGGTCAAATATATAGTCATGGAAGGAGACTAGACTTTTGGTGGTGAACACACAATGTAATATACAGAAGAGGTATTACACAATTGTACAAACCAATGTTACCCCAATAAATTTAATTATAAAAAAACTTTCCTGTGGTTCTTAGACATTTCAGAATTGCAAGGTCCATTGGTTTTATATCAGGATCCAACACATGCAGGAACTACAGGCAAAATTAATTATAAACAAAAGAGTTCCCAGAGTCAGGCCTGGGAAAGTTTTTGGTTAATTTTACATGGTATATAGTTGCTCAGAAAAGGATGACCCTGCACTCACCTGTGAAATTTAACAACTCACTTTGGTACACTAACAGCATTTTTTCAGTAACTTCTTTGAGGTCCTGGCTTAAAGTCCTCTCATTTAAAAAACGATTATAGAATAAGGATATAAAAAAAATACTCTGTCAGAAGAAGTGAAAGAGAACTGACTCTGGGTGCTGAACACATAATGCAAAACATGGAAAATGTAATGTAGAATTGTACAGCTGGAACTTATGTAATTTTTACCAATCAATGTCAATAAAAACAATAAAAAAATATAATTAAAAAATACACATTCCTATCACAAAAAAATACTCTGTACAGCTATACAATGTGTTTCTGTTTTGCACTTTTATTTAAAAAAGGTCAAAAGTTTTTAAAATTTAAAATATATGTGAAGAAGGCAAGATGGCGACTGGAGAGGAGGTCCCTAAAGCCTCTCCCAGAAAACACAATTGAACCCCCATCCAGGAGCCAAGAATGAGGACCCTGAGTGACAAAACGGCTGTTTAGAAATCCACAAATCGCAACACCTGAAGGTTGGAGAGAAGGGGGCGAGTCAGGATGAGGGAAGGGAGCAGAGACTACAACAACATCCAAGAAGCGCATTTTGTGGGAGGGGAGAGGCCATGGGAGAGCTGGACTTTGGAGCTGCATGCTGGGGATGAATTTTGGGAGCCAGCCTCTAGAACATTTGAGTGGTAGAAGGGTTGAGCAAGGACTCTGAACTGCAAAGATGACACCCCAGCTTTCTAAGCCCCCTGGAGAACTACACAGGGCTGCAATTCCTGTTCCCAGCCCGCTGCAAAGGCGACACTGCTGTCTCAGGCTAGGCCCACAGCTTTGGACTTAGGGACGTGCACTTCCTCATGAACCCCAGGGTTCTGAAACCAGTGTGAGCCCCTAGACAGCCAGATGATGAATCCCCTGAGCCAGCAGAAACAAGCCTCAGGACAGCTTCCCCAGCAAAGGGCATAAGGCAGAGCCACTCTTGGAGCGCCTTTCGTTGGCCTCTCCCCAGGATATACGCACATAGCCACCAAACTCAGCAGGAGATCAGAAACAAGAAACAGCCCCCTCTCCTCCAAAACTTGACCCCCAGTGCCACCTAGTGTCGGCTCCACCACAAGACACCACAAAAGCAATAATCTGCGCACTGAACATAAAGCCCTCATGTCAAAGAGGAAGAACCCAGCAGACAGGATGAATTCCTTAAAAACTAAAACTTCTCAGAAAGAACATGAAATTTACCCAGAAGACAGCTTGTCAGAATTGGAAGGGTCTGATATAAGTGACAGAGAATTTAAAGCAGCCATTCTAAAGGCTGTGAGAGAAATGAAAACCTATTGGCAGAACACCATATGAGATAAATAATATAAAAAAGGATGTTAACGACATAAAAAAGGAACTCTGTGAACAAAAAGAACAATTTAACAAAGAAATTCAAAACATAAGAAAGATTAAGACAGAAATATGAGAAATAAATGATACAATAAAAGAAGTGAGAAATGAAATAATTGCCATAGGAAACAGGTCCAACCAGATGGAGGAAAGAATTAGTGATATTGAAGATCAGAACACGGAAACAGCTCAGAAAGAGGAAGAGAGGGAATATAGAACAAAGTGGGTTGAAAGAACTCTGCAAGAACTATCCGACTCCATGAGACAAAACAACATCAGGATAATAGGAATAGAAGAGAAGGCAGTGCAATCTACAGAGAGCATACTCAAACAAATCATAGATGGGAAATTTCCAAACCTATGGAAAGATCTGGAACTCCAAGTTCAAGAAGAAGACAGGATCCCCAGATACGTGGACCCCAATAGATCTTTTCCAAGACAAATGGTACTAAAGATGACCAAAACTAAAGGCAAACAGACAATTCTCAAGGCAGCCAAGGAAAAAAGACTAACTTTTAGAGGAAAATCCATCCAGCTGGCATCAGATTTCTCAGCAGAAACTATATAAGCCAGGATAGAGTGGAATCCAATATTCAAAACTTTAAAAGAGAGAAACTTCCAGCCAAGAAGAAATTATCCAGCAAAATTACCTTTCAGGTATGAAGGTGGAATAAAGACCTTCTCAGACACACAGAAGCTGAGGGAATTAGCCAGCACGAAGCCAGCACTCCAAGAAATACTGAAGGAGGCTCTTCAGCCTGAAACAGTACATCAGGAAAAATGGAACAAAGTTGGGGCAATAAGAAAGAAACAAAAACAAACAAACAAACAAACAAAAAGAAAGAAAGAAATAAGTCATGGCCACAAAAAATCCTCACATATTGACCATCACTCTAAATGTTAATGGACTGAACTCACCAATAAAAAGACACAGAGTAGCAGACTGGATTAAAAAACAGAATGCATCCATATGCTGTCTCCAAGAAACACACCTCAGCTGTAAGGACAAACACAGACTCAGAGGGAAAGGATGGGATACAATACTCCAAGCAAAAGGTAACCAGAGAAAAGCAGAAGTGACCATACTGATATCTGATGAAATAAACTTCAAGTTAAAAAAGATAGTAAAAGACAAAGATGGATGTTACATAATGATAAAAAGCACAATGCAACAACAAGACTTGACACTAATCAACATATATGCTCCCAAACAGGATGCACCAAAATATACAAAGAAACTACTAACAGACTTCAAAGGAGAAACTGAAGAACACAGAATCATAGTGGGAGACTTAAACACCCCGCTAACAGCCATGGACAGATCATCCAAACAGAAAATAAATAAGGAAATAACAGCTCTAAATGAAACATTACAGCAATTGGACATGATTTACATTTGCAGGTCAATTCATCCAGCAAAAAGAGACTACACCTTCTTTTCTAGTGCGCATGGAACATTCTCAAGGATAGACCACATGCTGGGACACAAAAGTAGCCTCAGCATTTCAAGAACATCGAAATCATACCAAATGTATTCTTAGACCATAAAGATTTGAAATTGGAGATCAACTCTAAAAGGAAAACAGAAAAAAAATATACATGGAGATTAAACAACAGCTTATTAAAAAAGGAGTGGATAAAAGAACAAATAAAAGATGAGATTAAAAAATATATAGAAACTAATGACAATGAAAATACAATGTATCAGAATTATTGGGACACAGCAAAAGTGATAATAAGAAGGAAATTTATATCATTACAGGCCTATCTTAAGAAACAAGAAAAATCACAAGCAAACATCTTAGCATCCCATCTTAAAGAACTCTAAAAAGAAGAGCAGACAAAACCCAAAGTCAGCAGAAGGAAAGAAATAATAATAATTAAAGCAGAGCTAAACCAATTAGAGAGCAGAAGGACAACAGAAAAAATTAATATAACAAAGAGCTGGTTCTTTGAGAAAGTCAACAAAATTGACAAACCCCTGGCGAGACTAATCAAAGGATGAAAGGAAAGGACACAAATATCCAAAATTAGAAATGAAAGGGGAGAAATTACCACTGATACCACTGAAATACAAAGCATTATAGGAAAATATTATGAAGGACTTTATGCCACAAAATTTAACAACCTAGAAGAAATGGACAAGTTTCTAGAAACTTATAGCCTACCAAGACTGAACCAAGAAGAACTGGATAATCTAAATAAACCAATCAATAGCAACAAGATTGAAATGACTATCCATATTCTCCCTAAAGGCCAAAGCCCTGGACCAGATGGTTTCACCAACGAGTTCTACCAAGCATTCAAAGAAGAACTAACGCCTATCCTCCTCAGACTCTTCCAAAAAATTGAAGAGAAAACAATACTTCCTAACTCATTCTATGAGGCCAACATTACTCTAATACCAAAGCCTGGCAAAGACAACACAAAAAAAGAAAACTATAGACCAATATCTGATGCAAAAATCCTGAACAAAATATTAGCAAATAGAATACAACAATGCATCAAAAAGATCATACATCATGATCAAGTGGGACTCATCCCAGGAGCACAAGGATGGTTCAACATATGAAAATCAATCAATGTGATACACCACATAAACAAAATCAAAGATAAAAACCATATGGTCATTTCAATTGATGCAGAAAAAGCTTTCAACAAAGTACAACATCCATTTATGATCAAGACACTAAATAAAATAGGTACAGAAGGAAAGTATCTCAACATAATAAAGGCCATATATGACAGACCCTTGGCTAACATCATACTGAATGGGGAAAAGCTGAAACCTATTCCCCTAAAATCAGGAACAAGACAGGGATGCCCCCTGTCACCACTGTTATTTAATATAGTACTGGAAGTTCTAGCCACAGAAATCAGGCAAGAGAAAGGAATAAAAGCTATCCAAATTGGGAAAGAAGAGGTCAAATTGTCACTCTTTTTGGATTACATGATCCTTTGTATAAAAAATTCCAAAGATTCCACCAGGAACTATTAGAAACAATTAACAGATATACTAAAGTTGCAGGATACACAAATCAACAACTTTCCTTTATACAAGCAATGAATCCTCAGAAAAAGAAACAAGGGAGTCAATTCCTTTTGCTATCACAACAAAAAGAATGAAATACCTCGGAATTAACTTAACAAAGGAGGGGACAAACTTATACACAGAAAACTATAAGACAATTTTGAAAGAAATTGGAACAGACTTTAAGAGGTGGAAAAATATCTCCTGTTCATGGATAGGAAGATTAACATTGTTAAAATGGCCATTCTGCCCAAAGCAATCGAAAGATTTAAAGCAATACCCATCAAAATCACACAATCATACTTTCGTGAAATAGATAAAAGGATTATTAGATTTATATGGAACCATAAAAGACCTTGAATTGCCAAAGCAATACTACATAAAAAGAATAAGGCTGGTGGCATTACACTTCCTGACTTCTATTTATATTACAAAGCATCAATAGTCAAAACAGCTTGGTACTGGCAGAAGAACAGAAATAGAGACCAATGGAATAAAACTGAAAACCCAGAAATAAACTCACAAATTTATGGTTAAATAATTTTCGATAAAGGAGCAAAAACATACAATGGGGAAAAGACAGCCTCTTTAGTAGGTGGTGCTGGGAAAACTGGAAAAACATGTGCAAAAGAATGAACTTGAGCTGTGAACTCTCTCCATATACAAAAATTAACTCAAAATGGATTAAAGACCTTCATATAAGACCTGCAACAATAAACTGTATAGAAGAAGACATTGGTACTAAACTTATAGACCTAGGACTCAAGGAAGACTTCATGGACCTGTCCTCAAAGGCAAGGGAAGTAAAAGCAAAAATAAATGAAGGGGACTATATCAAACTAAAAAGCTTCTGCACAGCAAAAGAAACCATCAACAAGGCAAAGAGACAGCCAACTGAATGTGAGAAAATATTTGCAAATAACACATCAGATAAAGGTGTAATATCTAAAATATATAAAGAACTAATAAGACTTAACAACAAAAAACAAACAACCCAATTGAAAACTGGGCAGAAGAACTAAACAGACACTTCTCCCATGAAGAAATACAAATGGCCAGCAGACAAATGAAAAAATACTCATCCTCATTAGCTATCAGGGAAATGCAAATCAAAACCACAATGAGATACCACCTCACACCTGTGAGAATGGCTATTATCAACAAGACAAGGAATAACAAGTGCTGGAGAGGATTTGGAGTAAAAGGAACTCTGGTACACTGCTGGTGGGAATGCAAACAGTACAACCACTGTGGAAGGCAGTATGGAGGTTCCTCAGAAAATTGGGAATGGAGCTACCATTTGACCCAGCAATCCCCCTTCTGGGTATCTACCCAAAAGACTTGAAAACCTTTGTCCCCAAAGACTTATGTACCCCAATGTTCATCACAGCGCTGTTCACAGTGGCCAAAACATGGAAACAACCAAAGTGCCCTGTGACAGATGACTGGATAAAGAAGCTGTGGTACATATACACAATGGAATATTATTCAGCTATAAGAAAAGATGAAATATTGCCATTTGCAGCAAAATGGATGGACCTGGAGATCATCATGCTTAGTGAAAGAAGCCAGACAGAAAAACAAAGAACTGTATGACTTCACTCATATGCGGAATATAAAACTGAAAGCAAAGAAAAAAGAAATGAACAAACAAATAACCCATGGACACAATCGATAGTTTAATGTTTATTTGGGGACGAGTGGGTTAGGGAGGGGAGAAAGGGGAGGGGGTGGGAGAGGAGGGGGGAAGCTAAATATAAGGTGATGGAAAGAGAATTCACATTAGGTGGTGAACTTATTATACATCAAGTTGACAATGCACTGTAGAACTGTATGCCTGAAACCTATGTAATCCTTGCTTACAGATGTCACCCCAATAAGTCTAACAATAAAAATGAATTAAAAAAATAAAGAACCCTCACCTTATACCACGTAGCAGGGAAAAATCCTTACAACCTACCAAACACATCTTAATAATCGAATTATTTCTGGTGCTTGTAAAATGTTGATCGTTATTTATTATTATGTGAGAAGATCTGTGATATGCTTGCTGTATTTAAAAGCAATTTGAGAAGAGTGTGAATTCCCACAAACTGGTAAGATAGAGCTACTTGCCACTTTCAATATATTACATTTGTTACTTATCAACTACAAAGAACTATTCTGGCCATACTGACATGCATTAGCAAAAGACGTTACATGAATAGTGAATCCCAAGACTGAGTAGAAATTATAATTAAAGGAAAGAAAATAATTCAGGGAATGAAAGATGAAAAAACATAATTAATTGCCTTAATAAACATCACTCTTAAATTTTAGCTGCAATTAATATACTGTTGTTTGTTTTCATCTAAATGCTCTGGTAAAAACACAATAGCTTCTGAATTGACTTCTAAATTTTAGTCACTAAATACATTTTGGTGAACTACCCTACATGTGTAAAAATTACAAATAAAAAAATATAAAGAAAAGAAAGAATGTTAAAGAAACTTCTTTGAGGTGGGAAAAGGAATGGGAGAGTGAGTAAAATAAGGGGAAAAGATTGAGAAGTTTAGTTTAGTTTTTACAAGGCAATAATCAAAAAGATATAGAGGATAAAATGAAAATATAGTCACTAAGGTTGCAGTAACTTTGTGTGGTGTCAGATGGATACTATAAGATGATGAGAGGAGAGCTGAGCAGGTGGATAAAACAGGGAAGAATAAAAAAATATATATTCATAGTCACAGAATAGTCACAGGGATGTAAAGTACAGTATAGGACACACAGTCAACAACTATGTATGGTGTCAGAGGGGAACCGGATGTATTAGAATAAGTATTTAATAAATTATATAAATGACTCATCACTGTGCTGTAACCTGAAGCCAATTTAATTTGTATGTAAAGTGTAATTTAAAAATGTCTCAATAAAATTAAAAATAATTTAAAAGCCAGAAAAAATATAAAATAAAACAAAAATTCAGAAATGATTTGAGGTTAGAATGTGATCGTCCTCCAAAATTATTTAGGAATATTGGCATATAAAATTACAGTCTTTCCAAAGGTTACACATTTTTGCTTATACCTAGGATGCAGCCCTCTGAGGTCACAATAAAAAATGCAGGTTGTAATGATATCCTTGAAATTTGTGAGTCTGCTGAAAGATCTTCTTAGCTTCTCAGTCTTCTTAGCTGCTTCCTGTGGAATAAGCAGATGTCCCTAGAAGGAAAGCTGCCCCAAATACAGAGCTCACCTCTGTGTACTTGTCTTCTCTAAGTAATTTATCTCTTCTTTGTTGGTTCTTTAATGTTGAGGCTTATATTTTTTTCTTTTTTCTTTTTAAAATTTTCTTTGACAAGAGAGTTGCTCTCAATTAGGTAGTCTACCATTTCTAGGAGCAGAGGCCTTATGTTTTTTATAATCACTTATCAATAAAATGTTTTATTTTTCAGATTTTGGAAGCACAATTTACATCTCAGAAATCTAGAAAATAACAGAGCTAACATAGGCAAAATGAGACTACATAGTAGAAGGTTATTTCTGAGTCTATGTGCAAACCACATGTATTCAAGGTTAGTTACTTAATAGGGCTTCGTCTGGACCATGAAGCCTGTTCCAAATTATATAGAAGAGGAACCAAATGTGGGGCATTTCATCTAGGCTCTATACCTACTGTAGACTACAAGTCAAGGTAAAAACTAGCATTAATTGGTGGTTGCTTAATATTTTCTAAAAATCCATACCTGAAAGCTGTCTGATTTCTAAATAGCCACATTTTTCCTGCCTCAGCACCTTATTGGAACATCAATTCTCACAGAATCTCATGTACATTTTCTAAGGTTCACTTTGGCCTTGTGTCTTGTGTTTTCAATACTGACATTGGTTTTGAGTCCTGTGCATTTATTTAAGGTTAAGAAAATAAATCTCTTCTTCCATAAGAACATACTCTCACTCTAGCAGATGCTGTAGTCACTACCAATATACCCCCTTCAAGAAAGCTTTTATTACAATTTATAAAGCTTCCATAATTTTTGTTTTAAGTTACATCTCTTCCTTGCATTCAATATAGATTATGTTACCTTTTCTACCTTGGATTTATCTCAGTAAAATGAGTTATAAAATATCTCACTCTACCATTTTCCCAGAAGTTCACTCTGATTTCTCACATTGTTTTTTACCTCATAACATTTTCAAAGTGGCTGGTTTTATTTTCTAACTTGCCTCAGGTATTATACAGATTAAAATAAACTTATATAGAGTTAAGATAAGTGTCCTTGTCAAAAATATGATTTAACCTTAGAAAAAATAAATAATTCATACAAGTCAATACAATGAGAAAAATAAAGAGCTATGGGTAAGCGTTTCAGGAACTGATAGATTCTTCCATAGAAAATGGCTCCTACCCTGCCATCTTCTCCTTCTCTTTCTTGACCATACTATGATTTAACATTAACCTAGGAGACCGAGAGCTAGTTTGGGAAACAGAAATTTGGCTTGGGAAACTGAAACTTACCTTAGCCCTTACTGTAACCAGGACAATTGAGACCTATGCTTGACTAATGAATAATAATCACCTGGACAATTGAAGTCTATGCTTGACAAATCACTAGTGATCACCTAGGTTTCCTTCTACATGTTGCCTAGCAACCTCTCCTACCTATATAACTTCACCCCCGATGGTTGCAGCTACTGTTCTCCCATTGTGAGGCAGCCCAGCAGCTTTTACAATAAAGATTGT
>PVJL010013276.1:0-32983 GCA_004026885.1 Lyroderma lyra
CGCCCGCTCCTCCCCCCACTGCGCCCGCGCCCCCTCCGTGGTCTTTCCGCTCTTGCCCTCTCCCTGGGGCCCATTCCGCCCCCTTATTTGAAGATCCTGTTCGCTGTTTGCTAAGGAACACGAAGAACACAGCGCCCGAGGGGGACAGCAGGCAGCAAGTGTCAGGGCTCGTGCTGTGGGCGTCTCTGGGGCCAGTCTGGTGGAAGGCTCTCCCCGGAACAGGCGTGCGATGGCCGCCGGGTCTGCTGTCCCCTCCGCCTCCGCCTCGATGGCCGCCGGGTCTGCTGTCCCCACGCCTGTGTGTCTGCACGTCCTGGTGTGCAGGCCGCGCCTGGCGCGTGTGTCCTCGGAGCTCCCCGATGGCGGTGGGAGCAGGAGAAGGTGAGGTGGAGGAGAGCAGAAACCTTATAGACACCCGACCCCCACTCCTTTCTTTCGTGGAGGAAGAAATGGAATCTCAGAAAGTCGAAGAGACTTTCCCAGACTCACAGAGGAGAAGAGGGGAAGGAGAATGCAAACCCGTGTCCCCTGATTCCCAGCTCTCTGTCACTCTGCCCAGGATTTCACCGGAAGTGGACGAGGGATGGGGAGGTGACCGAAGGACAGCTGGCTGGGGCGCCCGGGGCCCTGGGCCTCGCCAACCCGTCCGGAGGCGCCCACTCGGTGTGCAGTGGAAAGACTGTGAATGAGCCGCGTGGACTTGAACGAGCCATTGACTTCTAGGGCCGCCTGCTCTACCCACCCGGCGGCAGGAGGAGACCCAGGCCTAAATTCCAACATTTGCTGGCACCTGCCCACCTCCTGCAGGCTCTCCGCCTGGGTAACTCAGTTCTCCCAGGGAGCTGTGAGTTAGCCTTTACTGTCCCACTTTGTAGATGGTGAACCTGAACCTGCAGCCTCCTGCCTGTGGACTTTTATTCTCTACACTCAGGAGGATCAAAGTGAGGGTAATAGTCAAAAGAAAGCCGGGGAAGCACACGCTCTCGTGTCTGAATCGTCTTTTTTGAAACCACGTCCCATGTTGCTTTGCGCTGGGTGATGACTGCACTTCAGCGCTCTCATCTGTCAGTGAGGTAGGAGAGCTGACCTTGCAGGGTGTGTACATGAAGGCATCCAGCCCCAGGCCGGAGGAGGTGACTCTCCGGGGGCCGGAAGCAGGAGACAGACACACGTGGGCACCTGCTGGAATTCAGTTTGCAGCTTGGTTCTGAAGGTGGGCGAACAGCGTCGGCCAAGACCCCAGGGCCTCCCTACAGGTGCGCTTTCGTTCAGGGGACTCAGACTGAGCCCCCACTAGGACTGAGTCACACTCCTCGGTCTTGAACTGTCAGCATGTTTGAGGAAATGACAGTCCCAAAACTATGACTGGTGGGTGCAGAAACAAGGACCCCTTAAGGAGGCGAAAACAATGGCGGGGAGAGCAAGTCCTAGTCCTGCAGATCGCGAATGTTCCCCACGGGCTCCACGGCTCGTCCCGCGCAGCCGGCCCTGCCGGGCCCGTGTGCGAGAGCAGGGAGAAGCGGGCAGGGCCGTGCACGGTGAACTGCGTCTTCCATCCTCCTGCCGTCTTGCGGGTCGCCTCAGAAGAAACGGCGAGAAGAATGGCTAGGAGGTGAGTTCACTGTAATAATTTAGGTTCTGTGTGCTTAGGTGTGAACTCATGTTGTCCGCACCCAGAGGGTCACGAAGAGAGGCACACTGTGCCCTCATCCAGGGCTCTGGCGGAGCTCAGTGAGTGTAGGAAGGACAGGTTCTGCCTGGCCCATCACCTGCATGGTTGAGAATCCTCATTCAAAAACTCAACCGGACTTCCCAGAGCCACTGGCATTCAGCTTTATTAAAAACCAAACAAAAGACAACAGATAAACAAGCTCCAGTCTGCTATTCTAACCTTCCTGCCTCTCTCTCTTTGTAGGAGGGAGCCCTAAATACCCCACTACCCCTGTTTTTGTAGCCTGACCCCCCTCACGTTCCTGCCCACCTTATATTCCACCCCTCCCACCTCTCCCCATTTCCATACCTGAACCCCTGTCTCAAGCCATTCCAAAAGTGCCTTCCATTAGGAGTCCCTGGACCCCTTCAGCCCTGGTCGCTACCTCTGCTGTTTGGGACCAGCAGGGTCCCCTCCCCTGTACTCATTTCTTCTTTCTCGAAATTGCAACTCTTTCACTCCAAGTCCACTCTTTCCAGCTGAGCTTTAGGGCCCCTGGTGATATAATGGGATACTTCTTGGATGTCCCTTTCTGTCTGGTGCCAAGCAGAGTGTTGCACATGTGAATGTGCATCCTCACGTACGAGGGCTGTCTGGAAAGTCTTCAGCCACGTGATATGAAAAGTACAGGCACATAGGACTGGAGTCCTTCCGGAAATCTCTCTTACACCAGTGCATGCACACAAGCCACTGCCTTCGAATGTGTGCCCAAGGACCCTCCGCTGCAGACCTGCACCTCCTAGAAGCTTGTGCGGTGTTCTCTGCTCTGCATTTTGGAGCCGTGTGGTTCAGGCAGGAATCCTGGCTGGGCCGCTTCCTGGACGTGACCTTGGGCCTATTAGGTAAGTTCCCTGGGCCTCAGTTTTTTTCCATCTATCAGACAGAGAGACATCAGAGCTGCCTATCTCAGGGTGCTGGGAGGATTAGGTGAGCTGATCCCTGCAAGACACACAACCAGGCCTGGGCATTGTTATTGTTTGGGTCGATACGGGTCAGCTCTGAAATGTACAGGACATGAGCAAGGAGGCCCGGGAGAGCCTCTGCCCAGTCTCTGCCAGTGCAGATGGGAGGACACACGTTCAGAGAGACTGAGAGCCCAGGCCAAGGTCACATCCACGTGGCTAGTTTGTGATAGCGACCTAGCCAAGTCCTCTGACACTTTGTGACACTGAACTTCATCATGAGTGTGTGCGTGCGCGTGTGCGTGCGTGAGAGAGAGAAAATGGAGGGATGGGGTACAGAAGGCGACTCCAGCCTGTTTCCACATCTGAGCAGATTTCTAATTAGGATAACATTCAGCTATTCTTATGAGAAAATAGGAGAAAGCAGGAACTCATCTCTGGGCCTGCTCAGGAGCACGTGGTGGGGGCAGGTGATCAAGCTTCCCGCAACCTGCGCTCCGGACGCGGCTCGGGCTATCTGCGTTTCCCTATCTTTCCCCGAAGCCTTCAGCAATCGCTAACAATCCTATTTACTCTGTGTACCAGACAAACACAGCTACCGTCGCCATCTCACTATTTTTATCTAATATTGAAATTTCTCTCCCTAAGAGGAACCCTGAATATATTATGATATCTGCTGAATAAATGATGTGCGTAATATACTGCGCCGAGATGGCATTTATGGAGACGGGCTCTAACTGAAACGAACGAATCATCCAGTTCCCGTTTGAAAGGAAATTCAATCGGATACATTTTCAGGAAGGCAAAATCGTGTGTGTGTGTGTGTGTGTGTGTGTGTGTGTGTTTAATATTCTTGCAAACTTTTGGATTCAAGGCCAGTTGCTTTCTGTCTCTCAGTGGGCAGACTGTCCTGCAGTGTCTAGTGTATTTTTCCTACGGAAACAGCCTGTCTCCCCTCCACGGCAGCTGGATTACGTGGTTAATCCTCACAATATGATTTTGTTTTTCCTTTTGTACTTTGTGTAGAGTAGCCACCATGATGGTAGTTGTAATGACATTGGTGATGACATCTTTTGTCTATGACAACAGTTCAAAAAGTACTGTTTGACCTCCATGGTCTCCAGGGATACACTGGGAAACTGAGGCCGAGAGAAGAAGAGTGGATGATTTGTGCAAGGTCCCACGGGTCATCAACATGGAACTGGGGTTCAGACGAGGACCTGTGGTCTGAATGCAAGTCCCCCACGTGATCTTCGGGAGTCATAGTCGTGTGCTGCTGCCACCTTTGCCTTTCGGATGGGGCCTGGTGTCTCGTGGTTCTGAATCCTGGGAAAAAAATTCTTGTCTTTCAGTTCAAAGAATTGAAAGCCACGAAGTCAAGCCCGTGCCCAAAGCAGTGCCAGTCAGTACCCACTCCTGGGCGTCCCCTCTCCGTCACCGTGCTGTCGCCTTCTGCCTCCCCTTGAAGACGGAGAAGGGAGCGCTGCCGCTGGGACCATCACAACAGCACGGCGGAAGGCTCAGGACTTCCCGAAGTGGATGCATCGCCTCCCTTTTCGGCTGAGGGAAGCAGTTTGCAGGCGGAGCTCAGAAAGGTGAAGCGCTTCCCAGAACCACAGAGCTAATGGATGGCAAGGACAGCAACGTGCAGGCGTCTTCATTGACCCCTCCAGGAGGTCATCAGCTGCTGCTTGGCTGGTCTTCAGCCCATTAAGACCAAGCAGCCCAACCAAACTCATCATGGGCCTTCCCTGTGGGCCTTCCCCAGATGCCACTCCTGTCCCCCAGGTGGTGACTCACAGATGGTCAGAAAAGCGGGGTGAAAACGTGCTTTTTCAGCACCCCAGAACCTGCTGAGGACACACTTCAGGCGCAGCCTCTCTCAAAGCCCGAATCCTTTGGGCAGGCACAGGGCGTGGGTGCAAGGGAAGGTCAAATACATTCGGGAAAATTCTGGGTTCAACCGTTTCTTTGCAGTGGGATTTCTTGGTCTGTATAAGGGCCCATGTCAGGCTGCCCAGACGTCTCATTTTCAACAGGACAGAAAATGGTCCTGTCCCGTTTCAAATCGTACGGATGGTCAGCCTGCGGACACCTTGAATGTGGCCCGGTGAGACGAGGCTGACCATTCGTACCATTTGAAATGGATAGAACTGTTGTTTTCTGTCCACTTTCAAACAGGACGTCTGGTCAGCCCAGCTAATGTGCTTGATAAACGCCCGAGAGAGACACGCGGTGACGTGCTTCCCACCTTATTTGTATAGAGAGTTCTTTTTCCTCCAAGAGTGTCTCGTAAGGATTCATGGTCAGCAAACTACGGTCCTCAGGCCTAAGCTGGTCGGCCATCCAAAAGAACAGAGTTAGGTGCTTGCATCAGAGGCTGCGCAGTCCACGAAGGCCAAGCCATTGCCTGTGGGGTCCTTTACAGAGAACGTGTCTGGGAAAGAGCCCTACAATGGGCCCTTTTACTTTTTTTTTTTTTTTTTATTTTTTTTTATTTTATTTTATTTTATTTTATTTATTTTTTTTTTAATTCATTTTTATTGTTAGACTTATTGGGGTGACATCTGTTAGCAAGGATTACATAGGTTTCAGGCATACAATTCCACAGTGCATTGTCAACTTGATGCATAATAAGTTTACAAACTCAGAGCCCCAGCATTTATCACCATCCGTGCTAGAGCCAGAACATTCCGCCCCCACCCTTGCTACCATGGGACCCACCCATGGAGAAGCCCTTGTGCGAGCTCTCGCTTACAGCTCATCTAACTTTCCATTCATAAATAAGTTCCGTCAGACGTAGCGTGGAAATGGGACGTCCCTGAGGTCATGAGGATGGCCAGGCACAGAGCAGGGGCAGTGGCGTCAGCTGGGTGGCCATCGCTTCTGCGTGGGCTGAGGGGGAGACACTGGGACGGAGACCCCGCATCTTATTGCAGAGGACAGGCCGACGGGAGGCGTCTTGGAAGGCACGGCGGCGGGGCTTCCGCCCGCGAGGCGCCAGGGGTGGCAGGACGCAGCCACCTCGTGTGGGTGCAGAGGTCAGCGTGGCTGGTACCTTCCCGCGAACTGAATATTGAAACGGTGTTCGGGAGGAGACCCCCGCCCGGCTGACTGTTCCCTCCCAGCCCGGCCGGGACGCTGCGCGGACGCCCCGCTCGTCTAGCAGCCGGTGGGCAGGGCCTCTCCGGTCGCGGGCGGCTGTACTCGGTGACGTCCCGATGGCAACCAGGACTGAGAACGTGCTCGTTGTGCGGTAATGAACGCCGTTAGCTGGGTGGTTCCGGGGAGTGGGCACCGAACAGGGCGAGGAGAGGGTGGTCGGAGAGATGAAGGCGAGCGCTCAGTGAGGACACGGGAGGACACGGCCTCGCCCCCTCCAGGTGTGTCATCCGTGTCTTCGCCGAGGGCCTGTCGGTCAGTACGACAGCCCACTGACGGGAGTGGTGACCGTGTCCTGCGACAAACGCGTCAGAGCAAAGAAAAGGAGTTTCCGTGAGTCTCTGCGGGTGGGCGCATCCTGAGGTCCCTTGACTCTGATTTGATCGTTCTGTGTTGTAGCTTTGTTTTCTCTTTGGGCCATTTATTGTTTTTATTTCCGTCTTTTGGTTTTGAGTTCTTGCATTGAGGTCTGACATGCCTCCATCAAGCCCATCAGTCTGCCGTGCACAGGCTGAGGGATTTTTACACATGTGCACGCTTATCTGACCGCTACCAGATCAAGACAGAGAATATTCCAGCAGCCTAGAGTCTTTATTTTTAAATGCGGATTGTCAAATGAGTATTTGAAACCCAAGAGTACCCTTCTGTGTACACACAGGAAGAACAGATCCCGGGGGCTACGGGAGAAACACTGTTAGGACAGGCGTGTGAGAGAGGCCGGTAGCCCGGGGCTCACAGCCCGGGGCTCAGCGTCTGAAACCAGAAGTGTCCTTTGCCATGCACGCCATGCTCCTGGGGAACTTGTCTCGCCCCGTTGAGATTCGGTTTCCTCATCTGCCAAACGCAGGTGACAACTCTCAGTAGTGAAGACCAGAACTGTGAGGCTAGTCGTGACAGGTGTGCAGGTAACTGCAGGGACATGCGTGCCACAGGCCCCTGCCGGCTGGCCTCCCCCGAGGGCTGTGCATTTGCGTTGTTGCGTGAAGACGGTAACGAGGCAGGATCACACGTTGCGGTGTCAGCAGTGGGTGTAACGGCTAAAGGAACAATTTACTTGTCCAGATTAAAACAAAAAATTCTAAACAGTTCGTGAGGGAAGGCCCTGCGTTGTGGAGTTGATGGTGATCGTATTGCAAATAAAAAAAAAGTGACATTGAGATTATTTAAGAAATCCAGAGCTCCTAGATGAGAGAGGCCTGTCTTTATGTATTTTGTTCCATAACTTCTGTGTTCTCTGTCACCTGAGTCTTTTTCATTTTCTGGGAACAATGGGCTTCAGCCTTGACAGGCTGACACGAAAATATGAGATTTCAAGTGGTCCCCGACTGAGGAGAAGTGCTCTGGACTTGGGGAATTGTCCCTTTGTCACCTTGGATCTCATCATGCCTTAGCCCCAGCGGATGTCTGATTGTGTGCACCAATTTTGCTGGGCCAAGGTGCCCAGGTATGTGGCTAAACATTCATCTGAATGTTTTTGTGAAGGTTCTTTGTGGATGAGATTGACATTTCAATCCATAGACTTTGAACAAAGCAGGCTGCCCCCCACAACAGATTGCCCGGGCCCCATCCAATCTGCTGAAGGCCTTAATACGAGAAGGCTGACCTCCCCCGAACTGGGAAACGTCATGCCCGCAGACGGCCTTTGAACTTGAACTGTACCTCTTCCCTGCGATCCCAGACTACTGACTCACGCTGCAGATTTTGCATTTAGAAAGCCTCCACATTCACATGAGGCGACTCCTTAAAATCGATCTCTCGCTCCCCTCTCCCCCCACCTCTCTCTCAAAATGAGCACACCCTGTTAGCTCCCTGTCTGCCCCGATTAACACGCCTCGCAAAGAGAAGGCCGTCCCGTTTTGATCCTTGATACTACACTGGGCACCCAGCCATCCCCTTCAAACAAAAGCGCTTTAAGGTCCTGCAGCCCGCACTGGTGTTCTGGCACGGGCACTGGCTGGGTGGTCACGGCCACGGGCGTCCCAGCTTCTCTAAGCCTCGTGTGCTCACTGCTACGGCGGGGTCGTGGCACCTAGGCCCTCGCCTGCTGGAGAGAAGGACGGGACGTGCGCTCTCCCATCGCGACAGCTCGCAGAGCTCGGCTCCAGGCCTTCGGGCCTTCGTTCGGGAGGTGTGGGGGGGAGAGCGGCCCCAGCCCCGCCAACGCAGGCGGCTGGCGAAGAGCGGAGTGCCGACGGGGGTGGTGACGCCCCAGTTCTTTCCTCTTCTTTTAATTCAAGTTTTATCCCCAGGGCGAGACATCGTCAGAAATTGGCCAAATGTGTGATGGGTTAGGCAGGAACTGCAACTCGGAGAGAGAGTCCGATACAGGACGACGGCCACAAAGCAAGTTCTGGTTCCGGCAGGAGCTCGCGTGTTCGGTTTCGCTTCCACGCGGCTGCCTTTGATGGACGTGTGCGCAGCGCCCGGCCCTCGACAGCGCCACGAGCCTTTGTCAGAGGGTGCAGGGTGGGCTTCTCTTCTTCGTGTCCGGGGAGAGAGAGCTGGTTCGCGCAGACTACGGGGGTCTTTCCCAGGCCCTGCAGCAGCAGCACGATCTCGGAAGGCGCGTTCTCGGGCCCCGTCTGGAAGACGTAGCAGCATTGCTGGCTACCCCTGAGACGGCAGGGCGAATACACCGCCGTGGCACCCAGAGCCAAGTTTTGGGACTTTCCTCATGAACTCCTTGAGTGCGACTTTCTGCCTTTCTTCCTGCAAAGCGAACAGCAGCCCCGGGGGCTGCCGGGCACGGTCACCGCACGCTGCCATTCACGCACGACACGCTCGCCCGGAGAAGCGCATTGTCCGTTGATGATCAGTTTTTTAGTTGAAGGAACTGAAAGTCAAGGACGGTGCAGGTTTAGCCAAAGTCGGGTGGCCCACGCAGCTGAGGAGAGTCTGGAGACAGAACTCCGGGGACCCCGCCCACGGACGTGCTGTCCGCTGTGCGTCCGGGTCACACGCATTGAATGGCCCAATGGCGGGGCAGCTCCCCCCGACAGCTAGGTCACCCCGCGCCTTCTCGTTCCTCTGCGTCATCGAAGACACGGGTGTTGATAATGGACCGCTCGTCCCCGTCCGAGCCACAGGCTGCCCGTTGAGTCCCTTCACAAGGTCACCGTGAGAGGACAGCCATCGCCTAGGTGGAGTTCAAACCCCATCTCTGACGCATCGGTAACACTATCTTGTCCCACTGGCTTCTCTCCGACCTCAGTGTTTCCCCCCGAAAACGGGAGGAACACTGCCCAACGGGCTGCATGGTTATTCCTGATGAACACACAGTACCTGTGCACGGACAAGGGCGAGAGCCCATATGTGTGTGTGCACGGACAAGGGTGAGAGCCGGCACGTGTGTGTGCACGGACAAGGGCGAGAGCCCATATGTGTGTGTGCATGGACAAGGGTGAGAGCCGGCACGTGTGTGTGCATGGACAAGGGTGAGAGCCGGCACGTGTGTGTGCACAGACAAGGGCGAGAGCCGGCACGTGTGTGTGCATGGACAAGGGTGAGAGCCGGCACGTGTGTGTGCACAGACAAGGGCGAGAGCCGGCACGTGTGCGCGGACAAGGGTGAGAGCCAAGTGTGTCATCGGTGCTTTGTAAGTGCCGGCTCTATGTCTCCCCTCTATGTCTTCGCTCCAACACGTTGACGTGGATGGACAGACCCCGAGGGGGTGAGGTCTGCTGCGGTGGCGCTCCTGGCCCTCCCCCAGGCACGCCGAGGGCCCCCGGGCGTCGCCGGGCATCTGTCCCACCGTCCTCCGTGCTCTTCCCCCTCGGGCTTGATGAAGGGGAGTGACACACCGGAAGGCCACGCTTCTCTCCAGGAACGCGCAGTTTAGAACAAGCTTAAGCAAGAAACATACTTGAAATGCGTGAGCTCAGTTGGGGTTTCTGTATTTTGGTGACCAGTGTTACCCCGTTCGGTCCTGACCCGCACAATATTGTTAATCATTTCCATGTAGCAGCTCACACATCTGGACACGCACACATCATCCCCCTCAGAAATGTAGCATTTGGGGGGCACAGTGAACATTTTATTGACTGAACGCTCGACTTCTCAGATTTCCTCGGCCTCTCCGCGTACACCTGAAAATACACGACTACGTTTGTGAAAGCACACACTGGCTCCGACTCGCAGAGGCCCAGAACCCCCTTCACACCACTGCCCCACAACTGGCCGAACGTCTCCCGGCACGGAGTCCGCCGCCTCCCGCGGACGTGGTTGGGCACACAGCTCAAGTGTCACGACGCTGCACTTGAGGTCGGCGCTGCCTTCCCTAGTCTCCATCCATCCCCCCTGGCTGCACCATCTGAGGCACCAGAAGCAGCTCCTCATTTCTCTGCAGGGGACCCCCTCAAAGAGTGGGGTGCACATGCAGTTCGGCTGGAACGCTTGTTTTGAAGACGCTCAGGTGCTTCAGCGTGATGGCTCTCTCACGGAACATCTGAACCTGACGCACTTTTTGCTCTTGCTTGTGTGTCATTTCTTCGGCAAGAAATGCAGGAACCGGCATCGGCGGGGTGGGGCCCCCGAGGGACGCGCAGGTCCCCTGCGCACGTGCCCAAGGACCTACCCACCGCCTGGTTCTCCGTGTGCGTGGGAGTCCACCTGCCACCTCCCACGTTACAGCTGCTCCCCCGATGTCAGATGACCCTCCTCCCCTATCACCGGAGCACCCACGCCTCACCCCTTCCCGTACGCAGGTCCCCAAGCGCACTTGGAGCCTCTTCTTTTAGGCAGAGGGCCGTGTTTACTGTGGTCGTCTCGTCATTTTCTTACCATTTATCACGTGCTAGCCTGTCCACTGGGTCTTAGCATCTTGTCATCCATGTGCCATGGGTGAGGCATTAATATTTGCATGCTGTGCCCCAACCTAGCTTTCCCCACTGCGCTGTGGCTTTTATTGTGCAGTTTTATAGAGGGGACAATGTCTGAGAAGACGCACGTCACGCTGCAGCAGCAGTGTCTCTAGAACTCGTATCTTCTCTCAGCCTGTTTACGGGGTGGGGAGGATTTGTCCTTAAAGCGCAGCCTCACCTTCTGTCCACGCAAAGTCTCGGGTGCCCGGCCCAGCGCGCTCCCGGCCACCCAGCGATGTACCGACACGTGTCGTCTCTGCTCCCGGAGGGTTTGCAGGTCTGAGGCCTCCCCACACCCCGCTCTCCTGGGAGAGACAATACATCCGCAAGCAAAGACGGCCACCAATAAACCGGCGTCATTTCTGTCTGAGGTGATCCAGCCACTGAGAACAGAAAAAAGAAGTAAATTTGTGTATGGTGGCTCTCCTGTACCGGAGTCTGCGTTGAGTGTTTGTATGAGTGTTGAGCGAATTCAACCCCATTCACCTTCTCAGATAAGCCTCACGTCTGCCATTTTCGGGGGGGAGGGGAGAGAGAGAGAGGTGGGGGGGAGAGAGGGAGAGAGGTGGGGGGGGGAGAGCGCGATCCATTATGGCACTTCCCCGCGAGCTAGGGCTCCAATCCAACTGAGCTCTGAACAATTCCTGTGACTTTTTCAAAATCCCAGTGTGCTTACTGGTCTCCCCAAAGTTCCCTCTACTGAAGTAGGGGCCCAGCGTGTTTGTGGTGCTGAGGATCCTTTACCTGGGTCCACGAAGCAGCCAGAGAGGTACAAGATGGGACGTCCAGTGAATGCAGCTGACCTCCTGTGACCAGCCTGAGGAAAACAAGTCCACGCGGTATTCGCAAGTACTCCTCTCCTTTGAACCAAATTTAAGACTCATAAAGTTGCATAATTCACGCAATCCTGAAGACGACCACGGTGTGAAATCGCGTCACATATGGAAGTGATGAACCATCATCGAGTATCTATGAAATGCAAAGGCGACTTCCAAGCCGCATTTCAAGGGGTGCTTAAGGGATTATCGCGGGCCGGAAACGGCCGACCCAGTGGCGTTGTAGCCGTGTGGTGCCGGCATGGAAACAGGCTGAAACGGCAGCCAGAAACGCAGTAAAAACAGACTATTCATCCTGTTTCTATGGCTTGTATTCATCACTGCAGACAACCAGGTAATTCAATTATCGTTGGCCTTGGGAGTCTGTCGTGTGGTTTATGCGCCCTCTGGATCAGTCCCTTCTGCTCAGTCAGGCCTTGGCGGGGGTGGGGGACGCTGGGCGGGCTGGAGGCAGGGGCGGGGGGAGCCCTGGCGTGCACGTGCACAGGGGCTGAGAGGAAGAACCTGGGTTATTTACTCTGAAAGTGATGGAAATGATCTCATGGTCCAGAATGAATTGTCCCTCGGAGCCCCCCGGAAGAATCACATGATTCACTTTTATAGCAGCACATTTTATACCAACTCTTTTGTTGGCAGAGAAAAGTGTCTCATCTGACGTGATTGCAGGGGACACCTCTTTTCTGTCCCCTGCTCCTCACGTCGTCCTGCCCATCCGTAAGCGCCCGTAACGTGTCTGAGGTGCAGGATGGTAATGAGGAGCCAGGCTTCTCTGAACATCAGAATTTCAATAAGGAGGGACTTCGCCTCCCAAAGAGGACAGTGATCTTTTCACAAACACGGTCCTTTGTCCTGAGGCACACAAAGTCCCCAAATCCCTAAAATATTTCATCTGAAGATAAGATAATTTTGCTCTAGCCTAGGCTGAAAACGAAAGGGGGGGGGCGGGGGGAGCCGTCCGTCAGATGCAGCCGGGAGAGGCTGGTGGCTGAGGAAGAACGTAAATTAAAGGCTTCTATCTCATCTGTATTTCAATTAACATCTTATTTTTGGTCCCCAGCAGTGCGACCCGTTGAACTCTTCCTGAGTCAAAAATGACACTCCAGTAGGTGGACGTCAGACACATCTTTAATGGGCATGTCTACTTGTGACATGGGCCACTTGTCATGGTGGGGGAAATGACGCACACAGCACTTTGAGAGAGATGTGACACTTCCCAAGGCGGAAAGGGCAGCGAGTGCGTCGCCCTGGTGGGCTTGCTCTTGTAGGGGTCTTCATTTTAAAAACTGAGCCCTCATTTGCATATTTGCAAACCCACCCCCGGTACCTAAATGGGTAGGAGGAGAGGCAGCCAGCGCAT
Organism: Lyroderma lyra; assembly: GCA_004026885.1. Classification (NCBI taxonomy): domain Eukaryota; kingdom Metazoa; phylum Chordata; class Mammalia; order Chiroptera; family Megadermatidae; genus Lyroderma; species Lyroderma lyra. The sequence goes on from PVJL010013276.1 coordinate 12,828, forward strand.
GGAGTCAGGGGCGACCTGAATATCTTGTCAAAATCCTTTTGAGATACGAAATTTGGGATCAGGTCTATGTCAGCAAAGAAGGCCAAAAATGGGGGTGGGGTGGGAAGAGAGAGAAGAGAGAGAGAGAGAGAGAGAGCGAGGAGTCCAATATTCGGGTTTAGAGACTGCTGTCCAGGGGAGTAACTGGTAGAGCTCAGTGACGGAGACCTCGGGGTCCATGAACCATCACACACTGAATTAGGTATCAAACTATAGATCAGTCAATCAACAGAACTAAATGTGAAGGAACCCAAAGCTACGTTCTAACATAAAAGAAAGGCCAGTGGACAGCTTGGTCTGCAGTCCTCCAGCAAGGACACGTGCCTGAGGATGTCCCCGTCCCCGTGGGGCTGTGCTGTGTGAGCCCTGGGGGGCCCGGGGGTGGGGAAGCACGTTTCGGACGGAAGGTGGGGTGTGGGTGCTACTGCTGTCTGCGTTACAGGTGGCCCAGACAAGGTCAGGGGACTGTGTCTGTAAAGGACTGGATCGTGAGTACTTGAGGATTTGCGGGCCACGTGCTCCCTGTCACAGCTGCTGACGTGGTCACAGACACCATGCAAATGAGCGAGCACACCTGTGCTCCCATAAAGCTTGACTTACGGACACGGAGATTTGAATTTCCTAATTTCCACCTCCTGAAATATTAGCGTTCCTTTGGTTTAATTGTTTCAATCAGTAAAACACACACAAACCCCCACTCTGAATTCACAGACCAGCAGGGCGGACAGTGGCCGGTTGGGCCCGTCCGTGGCAGCTTGCCGGCGGTCAAGATGACACCTTCACTCTGCGGTAAGGCCACCAGGTTCATTGCTGAACAAGGGGTTCAGAGAATATTCGTTCTGAATTGTGGGCCCTCTCACTCCTGGAGTTCTAAGAGGCCCCTGTAGTCCGGTTCCGACAACCGGGTCACACGGGGCAGGATGGCGGCACCCCCACTTGGCTCGTAATAGCTTCGTTAAGAAGGAGCGGCGGGTTAATGATAATGACCTTTGCTGGGCACTTACCCCGGGCAGGTACTCTCCGCCCCTCCTACCCCCCGACTCCGTAACCCCCATGTCCGCACGGCGAGCTCGTGATTTCTCCCGCAGCTTTGAAAACGAGGGAGCTGGGGACCAAGGAAGTGAGGTCACTTCCCAGGGGGCACAGAGCTGGCTGGAGCGAGGACACCCAGGGCGTTGGGTCAGCGCGGGCGGTGGAAGCGCAGACCTGGACCCCGAGTCCGACTGGCCCACCTCAGCCGAGACACCAGCACCCGTCAGCCCCGGGCGGGCTCCCTGACCCCTGGGCCGCAGGGCCCCAGCGCGAGAACCAGAATCGCATCCGTCTCCTAAACTGGTGTTTCCATTAACTGTGAATCATCCCAAGTTTTGTGTAACTTGGTTACACACGGTGCCACATATGTCCTTTATCTTTAAATGGTCCCTTTCTGACGTCAGGAGATTCTTTAAAGTCACTTATTGCATCGGGATTTGGCTGATGAGGCCACGCTCAAAGTTTGTGATATCTTAAACAGCCGGGAGTGCCCTGAGGACTTGCCCGACTGTCCCCGGAGAGCCCCCAAGGGGTCCTGTCGTCCCTGACTCCATTCGGTCTAGAAGCCAGTGACACCCAGCACTGCGTATAGAACACAGAATCAGTGGGCTCCGAGGAACCTGGAGGGGAATCTCACCTGCCCCCCTGCCCCCTGAGGGGGACAACGCCACCAGGAGAGAGCCGTAGTGCCCACCGCGCTGAGCTCCACCCGGCTGCGTGGGGAAAGCCCCTCGTTAGTTTAGGCGATGGAATTCCTAAGTTTTGAGTCGCTTTCCTTTTGCTTTTCAGTAATTCTTGGTTTTAACACCAAAATCAGAACCCACTGCTGCCGATCCCAAGTGCTCCCCCTGCACGATCTTCAGGGGCTGCCTGTGATCTGCAGGATCAAGTTCACCTTATTTTCTCCCCTGATAGTCACGGTGGTTTATCTACTTACGCACCTGAGCTTTATCAGCCCCTATGACTATCTTTCAAGCATTTTAAGAAACCCCTTCAGCATGGATGAACATGGGGGCCCACCTTAAAAATCAATGGCATGTCCCCAAGGCACGTGTCCTCACTCTACGCCAAGGACAGTCATGATGCAGTGGTCACAGCCTGCACGTGTGTGCCCAACAAAGGACCAGCACTGCGACTTGCAGAGTGGCAGGGGTAATGGTAACCAGAAAACGATGACACAGCACCTTTCGAACCCCCTGCGACGACCCACTCGGTCCTGGGAAGGGTGCAAACTAGTCAGGTTTAGCAACATTCCCGAGGGAGACTGGAAGAGGGGCTAATTCTACACAAACGACGTAAGAGCACAGGGCCAATGACCTTCATTCTTTTCTCGAGCCCGATGAGAAGTGCAGGGTCCCCCACACTCTTGATGGCGAAGAGCGTAATACCTTACGGAAAACCAAAACGCTCAGATCTGACCCAAGTGGTTCAGGAAAGTTGCGGTCTATGGACAAGTCTTCAGACGGTCAAAACCACATTTTTCCTTGTATCACAAGAGTGATACATGATAAATCTGCCCACTTAAGTGTAAGGAATTCCTTCCTGTGAGTATAAAGTAAAAGTTCTAAGTGATAAGAAATCGCTGTGCCATGCTTTTATGGCCAATGCTGTCTCTTACTGGTTTTTTTTAGTTGCACATAAGGTATTGTTTTAGATTCAATAAAATACCATTGTGTGCTCATTATGGACCCTCCCGGGAGGGGGGACCCCGATGAACAGAAGTGCTCTTTGCCTTTAAAAACTCACAATCCGGTGTGAAAGCACATCAGTCCCCGGGTCCTCTGGTGTTTTCTCCTCGGACTGTGCCTTCCTCCTTGGTGCATCCGGACTTAGCCTTCGAGGCCCAGCTACGCTCACGTGTCCACTGAGCCATTTCCCCAGAGAATGCATCACCTCTCACTGTCTTCAGAACTAAAGGCTGTTTCTTCTGGGTCCCGACAACGCTCTCCTCATAGTCAGGGGTTCTAGAACCAGGTTTTGGTTTAAATCCTGACATCTGTACTTGATCAAGACAATTAGGCTGGAAGGCCTCAGTTGCCTCACACACACGGAGTGGGTGTGCATCTCATTCTCCGCTTGTGTGGCTGCTCTGAGGATTAAATACATGCGTGACACAAGCAGGGCACTTGGAGGAGCAGCTGGCACAGTGTCAGGAGAATTGACCGTTAGCATGCCACCGGGCCAGCATGGCTCCCCCGTAACTCGATTCCTTGGGGTATGGTCTGTGTGTGAGCCACCCGAGAGCTGGCATGATGTCTGCTGTCAGTCTTACGTCTCTGCCTGCACAGAGCTCGGCGTTGGGCTCGGAGTGGGAGCTCATCACGAGGCCCTTTATAAACATTTACCGATATTAAATTCAACACCTACTATGCATCACCACTGTTCTAAGCTCTGGTCACAGAAAGCTTGAAAGATATTTGCTGAATGAATTAACGACCGAATACTCACTTTGCGAAGAATGGATGAGGCCCAGGAGACAAACCAGGCACCCCTTGCTTGCCCAAAGGGCAGAAGGCACTAGAGGTCATCCGCTGGCGACAGTCCATGAATTCTGGCTGCGGTCTGAGCACGTTTTATTTTTTTGTTTATTTGTCTGAACTAACAAATACTCTTAAAATTACAGCCAACACAGCTGATAGCATGGTGTTCGACTGCACTCTGGCTCAACCCAACTACACACACACACACACACACACACACACACACACACGCACACACATACATTTTAATTTATTTATTGAGGTAACATTGATTGGTAAGATTACACAGGTTCCAAGTGCACGATTCTACAACACGTCGTCTATGTGTGGCATCGTGTGCTCGCCACCCAGAGTCCCCTCCCTTCTCTTCTAATTCCCTCCCCGCTTGCCCTCACATTGTCTGTGGAACTGTCACCCGTGGAACTGTTGACTGTGTCCGTGAGTTTCTGTTTCTTTGTTGCTTTCAGTTTTATATCCCACATGAGTGACATCACATGGTTCTGGTGTTTTCCGTCTGGCTTATTTCGCTCAGCACGATTGATTGCAAGGTCCATCCACGTTGCCACAAATGGCCGTGTTTCCTCTTTCCTTATGGCTGAGTCATACTCCATTGTGTAGATGTCCCACAGCTTCTTACCCAGTCGTCTGTCAAGGGACAATTTGGTTGTTCCCAAGTCTTGGTGACTGTGAAGAGTCCTCAACCTAACTCCTTTAAGAGCCCCTCCCCGATCGCCACGGACCGCGGGACTCTTCAGAACACGAAAGCTCTCTACTGTGGGAGTTCTGGGGACTTAAATTCCCAGCGTTCCAACTTCAGTGACTTCCTCTGTCCCACCTGTTGTCTCAGCCATGGGACTCACTTGCAGACTGCAGTCTCCCTCTTCGCTCAGTGCTTCCAACTTGTCTTGGACTCCGCTTCCCTTTTGGCTGTTGGTTGGTTCTATTTTGGTTCCTCCCCAAGGGTGACTTTCTGGGTGGCACTTGTGTTGCCTGCCATCTAGTTTTTCCCTTTGGCGCCTTCAGAGGCAACCCCCCTAGTGTCTCCTCACCTGAGAATACTGACACGGAGGTGGTGTGCCACCGTCACTGCTGCGTACCTGACATTCCCGGGTCTCTGCCTTCTGGGCACAGGGTGCGTTTGCTTCTGGGACGACGCTGTACATTTGGCCGGTGAGTCGTGAGCTGAAGAAACACGAGTCACTTGCAGCTACGCTGTTTATTTGTATGTGAAAAGAACTTCCATATCCCTTTGTCTCTCTGCTGCTGCGGCCAGCACCAAGATGGCAACTGACCCGTCGACGTGAGTGTGGAGGTCCTTGGAGGGAAGATGCCGGGCCCGCGGACCTCTGACGGGATGGGGCATGTGAGAGGAATACGGCTTCGCTGCTGCGAACCACAGACACCTGAGGGTCTCTTGGTACCACAGCGTAACGCAGGGCATCCAGACACTTTACAACCTCAACCCCTGTGTCCTTTTGGATCCTTATGATGACCCATTAACTGTCTGTATAACGTGGGTTAAACCCACGTGACATTTTTTGTAAGGCGCCCGCCTGACATTTCGAGATTTGCATATGGGCATCCTGTGGCGATGGTCCGGGTTGCCGAGCGGTAGGTGGACGGACCAGTCCTGGCATTTGTCACGACCGAGGAGCAGCGGAATGCTGTCTAATAGAACTTCTCCTGTTCAGTGAGCGGGGCTGCAATTGGGTAATGGTGGCAGGCAACATTATGAGCAATTGTGCTTGATGCGGGTTCGCTTAGATTCATTCATAGTGCGGAGCCATTTCCCAGTGCCCGTCGCCACTCTGCGCGCAGCACCAGCGCCTAATATTTCTAAACATATTTCGGCTCACTGACACCTTAATGGTATACAATAACACTCGGCCTCCCTCTTAGAAAAATGGATACTCTCATTTCTCTAAACATTGGGCCTTTGCCTTCCACCATTTCCATTTAAATGCAAATTTCAATCATGTCCACCTTTCTGTATTCCAACACGAGCGTGCGGAAACGATAGCGGCTTGAATCCAAATTCCAAGAGGCCAGGAGCCGTCCCCTGCGGGGGTCCTAGACGAGCGTGAATGCTTCTCTTTCCCAGTCTCCTGTTGCTGCGATCCGTCTCACAGGGAAGCGTGTGCATCTGTCGGCAGGAGGAAAAGTGGCGCCCAGAACTGGGGACACGTGAACACAGGTGTCACGTGAAGGTCCCTGCAGTGTCCTAGCAGGGTTTTCATGTGCTCCCGCTCAGAGTTTTAGTCCTGGACCCTCAAACACCGAGCTCGGGGCTCGGGAACATCTAAGGCCGCATGGCGTTGCTTCCCGAAGGCCCCGTCACCTTCATCAAGTCCTGAGCTGAGTTTCTGCCTCCCAGGCCTGCTGGGTCCTCCCTTCCCTACGGGCAGGCTCCCTGGGCCCCGCCACATGGCAGGGTGGAAGGCGGGGCGTGACCTGCACAGGTGTCTGATGAGCTAAACCCTTTGGGAGATGAAACAGGGCCGTCGAGGGCCTCCAAAGCCCCAACTCGTGAGACAGCCGGGACTCAGTGACCCGAGCCACTGGGACTTCAGAAGATTCTAGAAGCTTATCTCTTAGAGGAAAGAGCATGAGTTCTAGAACTGTAATGGCTGGGTTCAAATCGGACAGTGCCCTTCCCTAGCTACGAGGGTACAAGGGCATTTACCCAAGAGCTCAGTTTCCACAGACGTCAATGGAGCCAAGAATAGTAATTGTACCTCATGGTGACGAATGTTCTAACCATTCATGACAGCGGCTCAGGACGGCGCCCGACCCTGGGGGAATGCCCTGGAAGGTCCCGAGGGTACGTGCAGGGGGTGAGAGCCTGGAGGTAACCACGTGCACGCTGCTCCTTCGTCACGTCGTCCCTCTGTGTTCAGCAGGGGAGTCCTTCCAGTCAAAAGGCCTGTTCTGGGGGGTAGAAAAGAGGGCGCGCAGGGTGGATGTTATAAAGGCCAGAGAAAGCCCCCCGGGAGGCAGCAGGCAGGGGAGCAGGAGGCGGCCCCGCTGCGGGGGACGGGGGGACTCCGCAGCTGGTGAGCCCAAGCGTGAGGCCTGGTCCCAGGGTCGTCCCGCTCCGGAGCCGTCGCGCATGGGTGTAATTTCATTTCACATCCGCTTCCCTGCTGGGGAGGCGGCCCGTGTCGGACTGAAAGTTCCAGTAAGTCGCAGAGGGCGTAGGTCGCGTTCACGGACGACAGTGTCCGGGCCAGGGGAGGGAGTGCGGTGCCGAGGGGACAGCTCCGAGCAGGGGTTTGGCCCTAAATGCTCCTGAGCCCCAAATCCACCATCCAAACCCACCCTCTGGTCAAAGGGAGCCTGAGTGCTGGTGAAGAAGCAGGGAAGCCGAGCTCCGTGGAGCAGAGACATGGCACTGATGGCCGCGCGCGCACTGACCCTGACCCAGAGGGCAGGCCGAGGTGGGGCGCTGGGTTCGCTCAGAGGCTGTCCCGGGCACGTGTCGTGGCCCAAGGACCCGGGTGGGGCTGGCACTTGGCTGGGGCGGGCTTCACGTTTTGCCTCATACATAGGCTGACCGGACGTCCTGTTTGAAATGGGACAGAAAACAACAGTCCTGTCCCATGTCCATGACCAGCTTCATCTCACTGGGCTCAATTCAAAGTGTCAGTTGGTGACCATACGGACCATTTGAGACGGGACAGCACCAGACATCTGGCTAGCCTGCTCTTCGAGCACTGTTGCAGGGATGGGGCACAGGCACGACAGACAGCAGCCCAGGGAGGTAAGGAACTGCAATGAAGACGGAAAACCAGCCCAGTGACTGCAGGAAAAAAGTCATCAGAGAAACTTGGGGTGCGTGAGCCTGAGTGGGGCTCCTCCACGAGCAAAGGGAATTCCTTAGAGCAAGGAAAGGAGGTCTGACTCAGAGGGGAGCACGCCTGACACGAGCTTGTCCGAGGAGTGAAGGGACAACCGGGGGGACTGGCGAGTGAGTCCGTGCGTGTGCTCGTGGACACACCCCTCCCTTCCTCCCTCGTCTGGCCTCTGTCACCTGCTTTGTCACCTGCTCGTCCGTCTCCCAGTGCCTCCCTTCCCGACGTACCCTATGGCTGACCCCATCCTGTCATTTGGCTTCTGCTCAGATGTCCAGGGCTAGGGGCCAGCTCCTCTGCCGGTGATGCCATCACGGGCCACTCTTCGCCACACACAGCTGCTTCACGATGGCCACCACACTCACCTGTCTGCGGCACTGGCCCTCGCCGCGCGTGCTGGTACTTGTTTTCCCACGGGGGAGTATGAGCTGCATCAGACCCTGGGGAGGGGCGCTTCCGTTTACTTCAGTTTGCAAGGAAAGTAGAGCCGAGGCCGACACCTGGCAGCGACGCGCTCCCCTGTGCGACGCGGTCCGTGTGTGACGCGGTCCCGTGTGCGACGTGGTCCCCTGTGCGACGCGGTCCGTGTGCGACGCGGTCCCCTGTGCGAGGCGCTCCCCTGTGCGACGTGGTCCGTGTGCGACGCGGTCCCCTGTGCGACGCGGTCCCCTGTGCGACGTGGTCCCCTGTGCGAGGCGCTCCCCTGTGTGACGCGGTCCCGTGTGTGACGCGGTCCCGTGTGCGACGCGGTCCCCTGTGGGACGCGGTCCGTGTGCGACGCGGTCCCGTGTGCGACGCGGTCCCCTGTGCGACGCGGTCCCCTGTGCGACGCGGTCCGTGTGCGACGCGGTCCGTGTGCGACGCGCTCCCCTGTGCGACACGCTCCCCTGTGTGACGCGGTCCCGTGTGTGACGCGGTCCCGTGTGTGACACGATCCCCTGTGTGACGCGCTCCCCTGTGTGACGCGCTCCCCTGTGTGACGCAGTCCCGTGTGTGACACGATCCCCTGTGCGACGCGGTCCCGTGTGTGACGCCCTCCCGTGTACGATGCGGTCCCCGGTATCATGCGCTCCTGCGTTTTTGCCCAAACTTTCCGGGGAAGAAAATCTTTCATTTTGATTTTGTCCTTCGCGTTCGTACTGCTTTATGTGCAGGCACCTGTTCTGTGTTTCACAAAGGAATGTTAGCGTTTAGTTCCTAACATTATGGTACAAGGAATTGCAGGCATAAATTATTTTTTATCCAAAAAACCAGTGATCGCTTCCAGGGTGTCATTTTGCACATGGATGGCATTATTAATTCATGGAGTTGCACTTCTAGCACTACCCATGTATGTGCATCCTGTTTCCCCTCACAAATTTGGGCAAAGAAATGCGCATTATACACGGCAGAATACGGTCTTCTTCTACGTCGAAGCTCCTGCAGGTTCGGAATGTCTGCAGGAGTGTCGTGGGAAAGGTGCACACGCCACGGGTTGGGCCCAGGTGGCCGCGAACCCCGGGTGCAGGAGACGAGCAGGATGAGCCTTTAGGGGCATTTCCTGGGCAGGGCCAGCCCCAGGGGCCCCAGGCCAGGAGTGGGCAGCGCTGCAGGGGCCTTGCATTCCGCGGCTGGGGGCGTCCGTCCTGCCGCCAGGCCGTGCTGACCCAAGTCAGGTGTTGTGGCTCCGGGAGGCTGGCCAGTCCCCCTACATTTGGGAGGACTTGAAGGAATTCTGGAAGAGCCATCAACCTTGGACCGGAGCCCTTTTTTGCCCTGTCATTTGCCATGGTCCCTCGTGACTTTGAGGGGAGAAGCCGTAGTCCACACGTATGCAAGTTAGTTGGCCCCGGCCTGCGTTTCATGACAAGGGCAGGTCGTGACACACGCGATTTCACTGGGAGTGACGCCACTTGGCGGCGCCTCGCTCCTCTGCCCCTCCGGTGGCCGTGCTCAGCCACCCAGCCCCCGCTCTCCGCCCACCTCCATGGTGCTGTGTCCTGCGCTCCCCCAGGAGCTCCCGGAGGAAATGGAATGTCACTCGCCAGAGAGTTGGTGTCACCCGGAACAAGTAAGACCGCCAGACAATTCCACAACGAACAAGGAGGCCAAGCAGGGCTGTTGTGTGGCCACCCAGAAAGGCACACTGGGGGCGTCGGGGAAGCCTTCCTGTAGGAGGCGAGGGCCGGCCTGAGACGAAGGCCTTCAGCAGGCAAGGGCCATGCGGCGGCCTGGAGGAAGGTGGTAGCATGGGACGCCAGGGAACTGAGCCTTTTCTGTTGTTTGGTTTTGGTCGTGGTTGACATTCCTCCTCCTCCAAATGTGTCACTGACGGCAGTTTCGAGTCCGTGACACCAGCCCAGTGTCGGGTACGAGGCACAGCCCGGCTCCCGCTACCCCACCTCAAATACATTACATGCAGACTCGTGCCTCAGTGAGTGCCCACCCAGTGTCAGGGACTTGGCATGAAAGTTTATGACGAGGACACTGGGGCTCGGAAAGTTCCGTGACTTGTCCTTGGAGGCCACATGAAGTAAGGCGTGGAATGAAGGCATACCCCAAGGTTGGTCTGGTGTAAATGCTGGGTTCTTCGCTTCAGACCAGGCCAATTACATCTCTCCACCACGAGGAAGGGCGCTGGGTAATAAATAGGGAGTAAACGCTGGGTTGGAAGTATTGACAGGTCAAAGGTGCTGATCAGACCACCCTCCTGGTGATAGAATAGGGGACGTCATGGTGGTGGGACCCTCCTGGGCCATTTTGGAGACAAGCACTTTACCTACTTGGCTAGAATACTGTGTGCGTGCAACGGAACGCGTGTGCATGTGCGCGTGTTTGCGTGTGAGCACGTGTGCATGTGTGCATGGTGGGGTGCGAGTTTTAGAAAAGTGAGTTGTAATCTGATTCTGTAAAGATTAAGCACCAAGCCCAGAAGCCGGGGTTGTTCTGCATTTTCAGAGGGAGCTGGTGATCATATTTGACCCGGAATTATGAGCTGGATGTGACGCTACCTGTCAGATGGCTGTTTTCCCAACCGGCTCGCCCTGCAAGCCTTAATCGGGGGACTTGTCCTTGTACCGGCAATTCTAGGCAAGCGATACTGTTCATTCACCCAACGTTTATTCATTCAACAAACGTTTAGTGAACACCTGCTCCGTGCCAGATACTGGTTCATTTCCATGTTAACAATTATAATCAAAGAGGGAAAAGAAGTGTGCAAGCGGAGCATTACAATACAGCGTGATGGCGTCGATAGAGATACACATGGAATATTATGGGCATGTGAAGAGTTTCCAAGGAAACCGAGAGACTCATGGAAGACAGACTTCTCCGAAGAGCTGCTGCCTGGGGTGAGCCCCACGGGATGACTAGGAGTCAGCCCAGGAACGTAGAGGTACACCAGACAGAGGGAACTGGAAGCAAGAAGGTGTGGGGAGAGGGTGTAGCGTCTTCAGGTGAAGGCACCCTGGGTAGTCAGGTGTGCCCCTCTGCAGGTAGGCAGGCCCTCGTGACCACTTCCAGCTAATCGGCTGTGAGCAGAAGCGCCCGGTGCCACTTGCAGGCTCCAGCCTTTAAGAGCCGCCGTGAGGAGCTCGGCTCTTTTTGTCCTGCTGCTTCCGTCATGGAGGCCGTGCGGGAGGCGGAAGCCGCCTGGGTTACCGAGTCCCCGCGCGGACGCTTCCCCGGAGGGGCTCCCAGCGCGCGGCGAGTCCGTGGACAGCCACCGCCACGAGGTTCACGCGTGACCGCAGCCCAGCTGAGTCTGCTCTGACCCAGGCAGGACCCCTGGCCTTGCCCGCGGATGAAGAGCAAAGCAGAGGAAGCAGCAGCCTGCAGACGCCTTGTCCAAACTGGAAGCTTCTGGAACCCACTTCCCAACCCATGCTAAATTTCCCCCTTCCCTGCTCCCGTGGGGAAGGTGGCCGGGAGGACCCGACGAAGGGACCAAGCTGACGAACTGTGCCCCTTCCTTCCCTTTTGTCCCTCCTCTCAGCCTTCAACTCCGAACCCAACGGCCGGGTCGTAGCCAGCCGGGCTGGCCCCCACGGGTGCCGGGCAGAACCACGGGAGCCTAGAGCTGTGCCTGCACGTGGCAGAGCCTCAGTGACCGAGGAGAAGACGGATACGGGAGGATCTCCCTGGAGGCAGAGAGAAGGCCACGGTGCAGAGTCTGAAGACATTTTTATGTCCCAACTCTGGCTCTCCACAGTCGCGTGAGCTGAAGGCAGCACCCTGGTCTCTCTGAACCGAGCACTCCCTTCTAGCAAGTGAAGGTGACGAGCAAACGTCTCACGTTTAAGGACATGACCACCTGACGGGTGTGGGAGGTTCCCGGCCTCTACAAGGATGTGCAGGGTGCACAGTATTTATTGCCTTTTTTTCCCTTTTAGACTCTAGTGATTTGGTTGCAAGATGAGATCCATTATCGGAGACGACTGCAGACACCGTTTGCAGCATTGCCCGGGGACCCAGTGGAATACTCTGGACTTCAGAACTCTCAAGCCCTTCATGCCTTTTTAACTAAAACTTCCTAGGCAGCCCAGGCACTCAAATTCCAACCAGCAGCCACGGGACAGCCGGGACTGTCCCTAATCGATGCGTCCCAGCGAATCCCGGCCCAGAGTCGGCTCTCCCGGGTGCCCCAGGGTTCCTGAAGACCAGCAAGTAGGTGACCTTTTGTAGAAATCCAGGAAAGTCCTCTGAGAGAGGACGGTGTCCCATACTGTTGTAGCGATGATACACTTGTCGTGACATCTCCAGAACGTAGCCGTATCTGCCACGTGGGCCACCCTGTGACTTCGTCTTCCAAGCATTCACACCGTGCGTGTTTGCTGGGGAACGACCAGACAGTAACGCATGATCACGTGGCGACTGTTTGTGCGTGGCTGCACCGTGCCAGGCTGTGTCCCCAACAGGTGACGTCTCTTCACGGCGTCCTCACAACCACCCTGGGAAGAAGCTGCTATTGTTAGAGGCATTTTTCCAGATTGAGAAACAGAGTCACAGGGCAAGCAAGCATTTCCCCCGGGCTTTGCAGCCGGCAGGAGGACGATGGTTCTCGAATGTGTGCGCTTGGGCAGGGAGAGTAGCCGCAGGTGCTTGTCACCGTGCTCACGGCTGCGGACGAGCTGTCACAGCCCTGGCCTCCAGGCCCCCAGTCGGGGCCCTTAAAGAGGTGATCAAGGTTAAATGGGGTCGTGAGGGTCGGTCTTAATCCAGTATGACTGGTGTCCTTACGAGGGGAGGAGACACCGGGATTACGGCCACCATGGGAAGGAGAGGACACAGCGGGTGGTGTCTGGTGGCACAGCCAGTGGAGATGAGGAAGGGTCTCGTGTGAGGTGGGCAGTGGTGTGTCTGGGAGGAGTGGGGGCAGGTGGCACAGGGAGGACCGAGTCTTGCAGAGGACTTGGCTGACAGGGAGATCTCTGTGCGGGGATGATGGGGAAGGGTGCAGGCAGGCAGGGGGTGCGGTGGGGAGGGCAGGGTGGTCTCCGGGCACGTGGTAGGAGGTAGAGCAGGAAGGTGGGCGGGGGGAAGGCAGACCCTCAGATGGCAGGGCTCCGCCTCTGGAGCGCTGGACCTGCCCTGCCCCGAGGACAAGAGGTCCACCCTGCTCACCACTGTGTCCCGTTAGGATGGGGCAGCGCCCGGCCCACCATGAGGCCCCCGAGGAAGGACGCAGACCCCAGCGGAGGGTCTGGGGAGGACGCGGAGGGGAGCCCCGGGGGTCCGGGAGGGGCGGCCACCAGGCGGGCCGGCGGCTTGCTCTCCAGACTCCACGTAGGGCCCTTAGGTCATTCGAGATTCGCATCAGGAGCTGACGGGGGAGGTGAGTGCGAGCTGGGCAGAGTTCGGGGCAGAGCAGGGCTGTGGGCTTTCATTCAAAGAGGCCACCCAGCTTCTGGAACCTTCCCGAGAGTTCATCTCTGCAGAACGCTCCCCTCGCATCCTTGGGGAATGAGAGGGGAGGAGGCGGCTTCCCCCCACCGCTGTCGCCGTGCCTCCTGAGTGGGACATGGTGAGGAAGCAACACCGCCCGACTGCAAGGGGCTCGGGGCAAGCGGCCGCCCGAGCACGCCACGCGGGAGCACGTCGTGTTAAGTCCTTGGTCATTTCCGCGGTGACGAGACTATGACAAAGTTTTATAGGTGACAGAGAGAGGCTGTCCGGAAGGCGTCCCGCGTGGCACTAGGAACCAGCCCGCTGTGGCCCCTGCCGCCTGCCCGCCGGCCCCCGCGCGCTCTGCAGGCCGCGCACGGTCGGAGGTCGGCCCCGACGGGGAGGCCGGGGCAGGCGGCTACGAGCTCACCGAGGTGGCTCCGGACGCGCTAACGTTGGACGACCAGACGCACTGCGGCCGAGAACCGACACCCCAAAACGGGCGGGGGGCAGGGGGCCTGCTGGGAGCGGCGTCCTGGGCACAGGGCGTCCCGGGACGGGGCAGCTCAGCGCCGGGTTCCGGCTGGCACGGGAGGCCGCACGCCGCCGAGCCTGGGTGTCTGCGCCCTGAAGCAGGACAGGGGCCGGGCGTCGTGGTGCTGAGCCCGGACGGCGGCGACGGGCAGGAGGCACCGGCGGGGCGCTGGTTGGCGGCGGGGACCCCACGGGTGCCGGCAGGGGCTTTGGTGCCGCGTGGTCACGATGTCCCCAGCAGCACGCGGAGGCCTCCTGCACCCGGAAGGCGCGCGGGGACCGTTTTGCGTGGCGCCCGGGGTTCCCGCTGTCGCACCCCAAACTGCCCGGAGTACGTGACTTTGCTGAACTTCAGCATCTGGTTAAGCAGCTCAGAGGGGACCCGGCCTGACGCTCCCGAAGAAATAGGCACCGGTGAAGGAGGCTCAGTGGCATTTCTGGAATGTTCCCAAGTGACTGATTTCTAAAGGACAGGAGAGGAGGGAGGCGGGCTTGGATGTGTCAAAACTGTACATGAGGCCCCAAGAGCACTGTGAGAGGGGCTCAAGGAGCCCACTCCCCAGCCAGCTTTCTGGATTCTTCTGTGACACTGGCACCTGTCCTGCACATGGGGGCGTCACCTCGGGCTCTCTGGGGTTGTTTGATGTGCACAGGCCCTCCCCTGTGCAGGGTCCCAGCGGGCCGGCTGCCGCGCCGCCCTCACCGGTTCGCCCACGGGCCGTTCGTTCGGCCGTTGGTTCAGCCGCTCGCTGGCGCGTCGTTTCGTTTGGTCGCAGCTGCGAGGAGCCGACGCTGTCGGAAGGCTGGTCTGGCCTCGCCCCGCCCCATTGCCCACCGTGTCACGTAGAAGCATCTGCAGCTGATTCTAGTCCGACGGTTTCCAATTCCAATGGCTTTTGGGAGAATTCAAGAAGGCAGACCAACTTGCATAATCCCTAAAGCAAAGCGGTCATAATTACGTATTAATTGTCACGCTGTAATTATCACTCTTGCAATCTGGGCGCCTCAATGTGTCAAATCCCACGTTTCAGACTGGAACCAGAAGACGTAGGGACAGTGGCTCCATCCCTCAAGGAGCACAAGTTCTAGAGCGAGAAAGTGGTTCACAAAGCAGGTGACCCGCGACGCAGCTCTAAGTGTCACTGAGCCGTGCCGGGCAGTGTTTCCTGCTGTCAGATGTGCTTCACGCGTATTCACTCACAAAGACCCGACAGGTCAACGATTCTGCAGAACTTTCTCATCGATGTGGATTGTTCGGACCCACCACAGTGGCTGATGTTCACAAAACCCTTCACAACGGTCACCTCGTGTCCCTTCTCGTCACCAGAGCCCTCAACGTGGTGGTGGTGCTGATTTTCAAATCGATCTCACAGACGAAGACTCTGAGCCATGAGGAGTCCAGGAAACATGTCCAAGCACAGATTTGCTTCCAAGCCTGGGGAACTGCCTACATCCACACCTGTCACCTCTGCGATGTGTCCCCTGGAGCGGCGGAGCGGTGCCCTCCTGGGTTCGTCACGCCCACGACTGTGACCTCTGCTGCCCAGCGAACCCCTCCGCTCTCCCCGGGTGCTGTCATGGCCTTTCCGTCTCCGTCGGGACCTCTGCACGGCTCTCGGCGACCTGCCCACGGCGCTCTCCGATTGCTTCCGGTCATCGTGGTCCCAGGAGGAGCGTTTGCATTGGTCTCAATCGCGTCTCATCTTCTGTGCCTAACGCCGGCCTTGTGAGCTCCTCCCAATCCACTCCCATCGCTGCAAAATCAGACCAGCTCCCTCCCTCCCCTACCCCGCGGCGAAGCCCCCGGAGAGGTAGGGACCGTCGCTTCCGTTTCACGGGGCTGTTTGTCCACCCGAGTCCGGGCCAGGTGACTGCGCGCCTCCGCGTGACTCCGGTGAGAGCCGATTTCACGGGATGGGGGTTCCCGTGCTCCCGGAGCCGAGCGCAGCCCAGCAGCCTGCTCCCTCCGTCGGGGCCCCTACGCCTATCAGAAAGAAAGGGGTTCCTCCCAGCGCGTGCTGGCAGACGCCCCGTTTTTCATAGCACGATTCTGAGTCTCTCACAGGTTTCCTGCGTTCGTCGCTCTGTGTTTCTCACACGAGGAACCGTCCTTGGCCTCGGCGTCCGGCATTGCTTTCTCTTGTCTCGAACATTCAGTAGCTCTTGGGCATCTGGCGCAAAGCCTGGGCCTGCGCAAGGCCGCCGCAGAGGAGGGGGCAGGGCCGCCTCGCCAGGTCTAACCTGTGAACTGGGCGAGCACGTCTCGGGGCCAGGCTGGGGCCGACAGTCCCCACTCAGAGCGCCACTTGGCCAGCGTAAGAGCCCAGGAGGCAACACCCATCACCCCAGGGCGAACGGAGCCGTGAGGCCAGCAGGTGGACGGCGTCGCCCTGAGAAGCTCCTGCCCAGGAGGAAACAGCCAGTCAGGTGGGCAGGGGCCTGCAAGGTGGGAGGAAAGGTTCGCACGCCGGACGCCTGCTGAAAGGGGCAGCACTCCGCGGGCATCAGGCCGTGCGGATGCAAACCCCACTGAGCCGTCGCCCCGCCCCTGTCGGGACGGCTGCGCCCAACAAGACAGGAAGTGACAAGAGCTGGTGACGTCGTGGGGGAAGGCACCCTGGGCCCTGCGGGCGGGAACGCGGGTGATCCCGTCGCCGTGGGAAGCCGCGAGGAGGCTCTTCAGACAATACGATGGGGCTGCCACGGGGTGCAGCACCCTCAGTCCTGGCAACGGCCCCCTCACGGCAGTCACGCCCTTTCGGGGATACCTGCGCCCCGGGGCTCACGGCGGAACTGGAGCCGCGATGAGGAAGCTGCTCCCACGGGGGAGGGGGCGTGAGGGGAGTATTCAGCCACAACGAAGACGAGAGCCCTGGCACGTGTGACAGCGTAGAGCCAGCTGGCGTTAAGTGACAGCATTGAGACAGAGGAAGACACACCGCGTACGACGTCACGGCCACGGGGCGGCTCAGAAAGCCAGCTGAGCGCCTGAGAGTGCCGGCCCACGCGATCCACCCCTGAGGCTTGCACGGGGTCCTGGCGCGCGTGTCGTCACCTCAGTAGAGCTGGAAAGAAGCCAAGGGAACCGGAGTGACTCGGCCAAGGGTAGGACGTGCCGGAACCAGTCGTGGGCTCAGCTTGTCCAGTTCCGATGCCCCGGCCCTCGGCGGCCACCAGGAGGTGCTGGGGGGCGGGGGGCTGCGTGAGTGCGCTGCGAACTTGGAAGTGGGGAAAGCTCAGCTTCTGGGGTGCGCTCCAGGGCGGGCCCCCACGTCCTCTCATTCGAAGTGGCCCCCGGTGACCACAGATCTTTGCCGGTGGGGTCAGACACTAAGGCTCTGACTTCATGTTTAAAGCTTTGGGATGGGACAGTCCCTCTGGCTTTGCCCCTGGTGACTTAAACTCGACACACCCAGACCGAACCCCCAGCCACCCCGCTCTGCTCCATCCTTGGTGCCCGCCGTCCCACATCGAGCTCCGCCCTGCGCCCAGATGCTTCGCTTCGCTTGCTGGTCACCAGCTGTGCCTGGGAGACACCTTCTAGATTCCTCCCTCCCTGCCCAGTGTCCGTCCCCTTGGGACAGGCCTTCGCCCCTTGTCAGCAGCCGGACGTCAGGCAGCGTGCAGGTCCGGTTCGCCTTTGCTGCCCTTCGTTTGCACAACAGCTCAGGCGTGTAGGGGTCAGTCCTAGGGTCCCGGCTTCTCAGGTGGGGACCCTGGCAGCCGAGAAGTCACCTGGACAGAATGCTCCTCACACGTGTGACAGGCCTGTGTGACTCGCTCTGTGACTGACGGACGGGCCTGTGTGACTCGCTCCGTACAGCGGGAGGGGTCCTGACACGGTGCCTCAGTACCCCCCCAAACAAAGCGCTCTGAGAACAGACTTCCGAGGCTCACAAGGCTGGGCTCCCCCCAGTTTTGTTGCGATGTCACTACCTGGTCTGCAGAGCCGGCCCCTCCTTTCTGCCTACGACTTGCTGAGCCTGGCGTGAGGGCGGTCCAGACGGCCCCGGCCACGCACCACAAGCAGCAGAGGCGCCATGGCTGGGGTGCTCCGACGGCCCGCGTACGTGTACGCGCATGGTGCCGTCACCGCCGCCGAGGCAAGGAGCACATCCGCCACCTCCCTCAGTGTCCTGCTGTCCCTTTGTGTTTAGTTTCATTGGTTCATTATTTGTTTTATTTATTTACTTTCTGCAGGAACGGGAGGAGGGAGATTCGGGGAGCTGTTCAGGGGCCGTAAAGGCACGTGCCTGCAGACTGTCAGTTCTGCAGAGCGGCTGTGATTCACGGTGGCCGCTGTGTCCTTAAGGTTTGCTCGAGGGCAGGTCCCTCGTTGAGTGCTCTTACCTCAAAGGTTTGTTTGGATTTGTAGAAAATACTTGACTTTCCTCTTCCGCCTGCTGTGACGCCGGGATGGGCTGTTGGTCCTTCCTCAGTGTGGATGGCCCTGCAGCCGAGGGGCCCGCCCACCCAGCTCCCCCGTCCCTCCAGCCCGTGTGAGACACTGTCCCTCCGTTCCTCCGGAGAGCGTCTGCGCTCAAATCCGAAGCCTCCTGACATTCGATACCCAACATCTGGCTGGTCAATCATCCCCAGCGTTGTGGGAAGGATCCCGGAGGCTCAAGGTTGAAATCTGATTTCAACAAAAATAACGCTCGAAAGGAATCCAGGGCCAGGGCGCGCCTTCGTCTGTGGCTGCTCAAGAATGCTTGTGGCTGCCGAGTCCTGGGAGGCTGACAGCTGGCCCCGGGTCGCTTCCAAATCGCACGGAGCAGCGGAGCCCATTGCATTTCATCAGCTCCACGCGCGGCCACGGCACCGACCTAACCAGAGGGGTCAGACGCCAGAGAGGGCGGCTGGGCACGCAGGGCCCGGCCACGGCCGGCCACACGTGGGACACACGGCCGCCTGTGCCCCACGAACTCCTCAGGTGGCTTTGCCCGCTGAGCAGGAGCCCCGTTCTGCATGTGGGAACCTTGAGGCTGACAGACTTGGGTGGCAGATCCAGGCTCTGCCGTCACTCCGTGGCGGGGGAGGGATGCAAACCCAGATCCCACACGGCGTTCTTCTCTGTGTCTCCCCGATGGAGCCGCTCGCACCCCTTTACACGCGGGCCTGCGCCTGGACGGCTTTGGGGTGGGCTCTAGCGATGCTGGGCAGAGCCAGGAGGGGCCGGGCCGAGGGTCCAGGACTAGCTCGCCAGCCACAGGCCTCATTTCTCCCTGGGCTAGGACTAGGTTTGTAAGTAAATACTCAAGTGAAACGGAACACTTTTCTGGGAAAAAGCTCGTAATTCGATGTGTGTAAACAAACGCCAAGAGCCCCTGCCGCCACGGGGCCTGCGGGCACATGACAGCAAGCGAAGAGCGGGTTTAAGGAGAAGCCCCAAAGCGGGGCGGGCCCAGCACGGACGGCCAGCGTTCACGGACCTTCGTGACAGGTGGTTTGCTTGTGTCATTCACTCTCCCCGAGAGCCCTGTGGGTGTTAGCGTCCCCCCACTGAGCAGGTCTGGAGACAGGCCAGGCAGCCCCAAAGAGGCAAAGCAGACAGTCCAATGGCAGAAGCCCAGCCCTTAACCACTAGGCTTTCCTCTCCCCTCGCCCTTTGAGAGGACACCCACACATTCTGCCAAGGTCAACGTGGGGATTCCAAGCCATGGCAGGCCTCCACCGCGAGTGCTTCAGCATGTGGTGTGGACTCGTATCAGCTCCCCGGGGCTGCTGGGTGGCAGTGCCACTCCTGGAATGGATGGTCCTGCAGTCGATGAGGCCGCAGCCTCAAATCAAGGTGTCAGTGGCGCCTTGCTCCCGTGGAAGACACTGAGGAAGCACGTTCCTTCCGTGACTGTCTCCGCGTTTCCGGTAGCCTCAGGCACCCCTTGGTGTGCAGATGCATCACTCTGGTCCTGCATCTTCACATGACACACTCTGTGCATCATTCCACTGTCTTCCTTCTGCGGGTGTCTGTCTTTGTGTCCACTTTCTCTTGCATAAGGACCCCAGCCGTAGTGGATCGGAGCCCACCCGCATGACCGCATTTTTAACCTGACCACCTCTACAAAATCCCTATTTCTAAATAAGGCCACATTCTGGGGCACTGAGGGGAGGATTTCAACCTCTCTCTTTCTGGAAGGACCCAGTTCAACCCAGGTTAATACCAAATCAGTCGGAAGCTTGCAGAGACCATTGCTAATGGCCCCAAACCATTTCTTGACGCCTACCTCCCACCACCGACCATGAATCTAGTAGAGCCCTGCTCCGTATGGAAGATGCTGTGGTCCTCCCATCTTGCGGTCCTCCCGTCTGTGGTCCTCCCGTCTCGTGGTCCTCCCGTCTCGTGGTCCTCCCGTCTCGT
>PVJL010013277.1:0-33050 GCA_004026885.1 Lyroderma lyra
GGATGGATGGTGGATGGATGGATGGATGGACAGATGGATGGATGGACGGATGGATGGATGGATGGACAGATGGATGGATGGACGGATGAATGGATGGTGGATGGATGGTGGATGGATGGACGGATGGATGGATGATGGCTGGATGGATGCACGCATGGAAATAAGGAAGAAGAAAAGAAAGCAGAAAGGGAAGGGAGGAGGGGGGCAGGTTGTGGGGGAGGAAAGAAACAAGATATATGAGGGCTGTCTGGAAAGTATCCAGCCACGTCCTATGAAAAACAGAGGCACTTACGGCTGGGTTTTTCCAGACAGCCCTCGTAGTACTTCGAGAGAGCTCCCTAGAGAACTGGTTCCAGTACAAGGACTTGTAGGGAGGGAGGGAGCGAAAGTTCATGCTTTGCTGAAGGGAAAATGGAAAACCCAGCGTCAGGGGTTCAAGACCCACACAGCCAACCTGCGGCCCAGGCCGGCTCTGAAAGCAGCCCAGCGCAAATCCTTAAAACACGAAGAGATTTTGGAGACCGTCTTTTGGCTCATCAGCTATCGTTAGTGTATTTGATGTGTGGCCCAAGACAATCCTTTGTCCAGTGTGGCCGAGGGGAGCCACAAGGTGGGACACCGCTGGTCTCCTAGAAGCTAGGTAAGTCAAGGAAACAGCTTCCCACCTAGGGCCCCGATAGGAACGCAGCCCAGCTGACACCGCGACCTGAGCCCTGTGAGACCCGTGTCGTAACTCAAACCTGCAGAACCAAAAACGTGATAAACGTGTGCTGTTTGAAGCCACTAAGCTTGTCACAGCGACAGGAAATTCACAGTTTCTACTCGAGGAATGTGCAGCTGCAGTCTCCTGAGAAAGGCGGCCAAGGCCAAGGCCAAGCCCAGTCAGCCGCGACCGGCATCGCGTGCCCTGAGTGCTAAAGCCCCGGGCTGGTCAGTGGCCATTTGGGCAGGGTGGTGAGCGCACTGCTATAACCAGACTAAGAAACGTCACGGAGCACGCGGCGTGGACGTCGGCCTTCTCCACAAAGACAGTGCCGCCCAGCCCCCAGGGTCCCGGCTTGTCAATAACTAAGAAGAAGGGACAACTTCAATCCTCGAGGCTGTCCCTTCTGCCATGTCATCCACACCTCTAGTTTCAGCTACCACCTAACGAGTGGTGACCGTCTGCCCACATGGAGGGAGGACTGAAAACATCGGCTGCATAGTAAGTGAGGGGTTCTCTGGGCTCCGGGCGCCTTCCCCATCCCCTCACACAGCTCAACAACGGTCCCCAGAGAGGGTGGACCTACCACACCCCAGCAGGTCTTGATTGGCGTTGCTGGTGGCCGAGACTGGGTGGAATCCTTCCAAGCACCCAAGTCGTGTCCTGGGAGACGTGCCAAAGCCATCCCCTTGGGGGAAGCGGATGGAGGTGTCCGCTGGGAACGTGCTGGACTCCAGATGGAGCTGGAATGCCCCACGTTGGATCAGGTCTGCGAAGCGCCCGACGAGATCCTTGCCTACTAAGGCTTCCTCTGTAAGACACGGGAGGAGGCAGGGGGTCACCTCGCTGTTCTCTGCAAGGGCCAGGGGGGATCCGGGGTGGAGCCCCCAGAACGCCCATGCTGAAAGATTAGGCATGACTCAGTGTCTCATTGTACAGAGGGAGAACCGGAGGCCCAGAAAAGGGCACGACTGGCCCAAGGTCACACAGGAAGGAGAAGCATGAGGAGTCTGACCCAGGTTGCCAGCTCCTGTCTTTCCTGTGGCATCAGTGTGGCCCCCATTGGTACAGGAATCATGATTGAGTTAGTCACTGAGCTCAGGTGCACTATGTGGACACACAGCTGCCTTGAGCTTTGGCATGTCACCATCTCTGAGCCTCAGTTTCCCCACCTGCAACATGGAAATGCCTCTCTCACAGTCAGTGAGGATTATGAGAGAGAATGTATGATGGGGCCCCTCAAAGACAGGGCTGAGGCTTCAGGAGGCAACACAGCCTTCCGCCTCTGGGTGCAGCTAACCACCAGAGGGTCTCCAGCTGTGGGACCCCAAACACCTCCTAGGAGGAGAGCAGATGAGCACCCCACTGCTGCTGGATGGATCCCAGGGACACTGGTGCTGCAGCAGGCCTCCGCAAAGCCAGCCCGCGCCCGGAGGCCACAGCTGTCACCACAGCCACCAGGAAGAAATGTCTCCCCGCTTTGCAGCTTCAAGCACCCCCAAATGATCCAGGCTCTTCCCAGAGGAGGCCAGAAGGGACCCCTGACTCAGTGCAGGGAGGGGCTGTGATTATCGCCACAAGGACTGCAGAGTGGGCAGAGATACAATCTCCTTCCTGGTTACATTCTGGCCACATCTTCCAGAAGTTCCCCTCACAGAACAGAGGTCAAGTTCCAGCCAGTCCTGACCCCCCAGGTTATCATAAAATCCACTCTGCTTCTCCTTAGAGATCTTCCTACCCTCTGGATCCACCCGTAGCAAAGCTGCCCTGTTTTAGATCTCGCAGCAATGCACTTAAACAGTGTGAGTGGTCTGACAACCTTGGTACCTGGACGTGGCAGGACATAGATTATAAAGCAGAGAGTCCCTCATCCTCCCCACGCACCCCCTTCTGCACACCTATGCCCCCTCTGTGCCCAGAAAACCAAGAGAGGAATTAGAAAGGTTCACAAAAACACAGCCGAGTGATATTGAACTCTAGTAAGCTATTGGTCAGAATTCTATTGAGTTTCACATACTTTTTCGTGCTTAGCTCCTCCCCCAGGCCAAATACGTAACTCTCTCACTAGACCCACACGGGAAGGCATTGTGGCTTCACGAGCACCACATGACAGATGAGGAAACGGCCACTCAGAAGCTGCGCAGCTCCTTTAAGGCCGCCGTGCAAGACCACGTACCGACGTCACGTAGATCAGGAAGGGAGGCCGGCGGGGCGTCCTCCAGCTGCAGTTTCCACGTGACGTTCACTCCTAAACGCTGCTGGGGCAGACACTCCACCTGGACTGTGGAGTCATCGCAGACGGGAATGGAGACGGGCGTCCCATAAGTCTTCACCTGCGGAGGCAGACGCCCTCAGTCCAAGGACGCAGAGCAGGGAGCCGGCTCACACCCGACAGAGGATGGGACTGCAGGGTGACCTGCAGGCTGGGCCCCGGCCATTGGAGGCTCCGCGCCCCAACCCTGTCCTCAGAATGTATGCTCTGCCCCCTGTTCCCACAGTGGGGGCTGTCCCAAGGGTGCAGCATTCTTAGAAGGCAACATGGCACGATGTTTGCACACTCTCCATTCGTCAGGTCCTCTGTGACGTGTTTTAAACATATGAGCTAGTTTCGTCTCAAGAACATACGTACAGAGTGAGGACTACCATTACTGCCCACTACAATGCAGAGTCAGCCTCAGAGAGGCTGAGGAGTTGCCAAGGGTCACACAGCCCATAAACGGTGGCGCCGTGATTCAAACCCCTGGGAACCCAAAACCTAGGATCTCTCAGCAGTGCACAGAGCAAGGGCTTTGGAAGAATCGCTTATCCCACTTAATCCCACCCTCTGGGCCCCACTGCAGCGGTGACTGACATGAGGCTCAGCCAGTCTGCTAAAGGCCTCGGTCACTCTGGCAGGTGGAGCACAGGAGCCGGGATTGAGCCCAGCTCCATCTGACTTGAAAGCTTGTGTATCATCGCCAACTTCTGAGTGAGGTCCACCCCCGATCTTGGAGGCTCTCTGTCTCATGGTCATACCCTGACACCTTCTCCTAGAAGCCCCCTCTTCCAGGCCCCTGTCCAAGCTGGCTTCTGGCCCATCTGTCTTCAGCAGAGTCCTCTGTCAGGTCTGGGGACTCTGGGACATTTCACCCCTCACTGTGTGAGGGTTCACTTCTCCATCACAGTCAATGGCAGCTCCACCTCTGCACTCAGCCCCTCGAGCCCAAATCTCCCTCATCCTTGATGCCTGTCTCTCCCCACCATGCAGTCACCCCACCCTGTGGCCTCCGCCTGCCCAGTGTGCCCCAAGTCCTTCTGTTTTCCGTGTGGTATAACGAAGGAGTCTAGATGGGCCTGGACTTGCTGAGCTGTGCAAAATCCTGGGCAACTTACTCTCTGTGAGCTTTAGCTAACTCAGCTATAAACTGAGGGCTAATGGTGGCCACCAAGCAGGACGCTGAAATAATTAGAGATAAGGAGCACACAAGTACTCACCCAGCGCCCGCGAGACCGCGGGTGCCCGGTAATAAACAGATGTCACTGATGCTACTATCCAGTGCATTTCTTTGGATAAAAGGGGACCATATATGTTCCTATTTGTCTGAGGATCCCTTCTCTCTGGGTGAGGTTTCGTGTGGTCTGCAGAAGTCCACTAGCTCCGATGAGTTAGCAAACTGGAAGCAGCACAAGGACGTACTGAAGTGAGCACCTCCTACAGGCTCCCTCTGGGTTCTCGTGACCCCAGATCACCCTTGTCATTACCCACTAAGCATGCTAATGGTCGTCGTCATTTATGGCTCTACATCTCTCCTGTGGCCAGGTCCAGTTTTTCCTCCAGGAAGGACCCACGTCCCTTCGGGTATCCATTGAGTACAGGACACCATGTTTCAGGGCACATCATGACCTCCCAGCCTTCCTGTCCGATGTCCCCAAGCTCCTTCTCCGTGGGTGGGGACAGTACTCCACAGAGATCACAGCTCTGTCCTCAGGGCAGTCAGCCTGGCTCTGCCCTTCCCCAGCTATGGGACTCTGGCCGATTATTTTAACCCTCTCATGTCCCCTCCCCGCATCATAAGATCCCTGTGAAGGCTGCATGAGGTAATTCATGCCAAGGGATGCACAGTGCCTGGCACACGACACGTGCTCCGCACACGTTGGACTTGGCATCTCTCTGTAGCAAGAATTGCCGGTGAGGAGATGGGCCTGGCTCCCACGTGTACCACTGTGTACTTAGCCTTGGCTGACTTTCTTTCTCACTCTGGGCCTCAGTCTGCCAACTGGTAAAATGACTGAGGCTTGGCCTGCAGGTTCATCTGAGCCCTGAAGCCCTCTGACACCGAGCCCAGTCCCAGCCCCCAGTGCGGGGAAGGCCAGGCACGCACCTGGATCTGGCAGAAGCCGCGGGCTGTGAGCTCGTCCGCTATGAAGGCCCGGAAAGCCAGCAGCACGCCCGCGTAGTCTGCACTGCACGTCTTATCCGGGGGGAGCTGGAGCTGGAACTGCGCTTGGGTCTGCAGGGTCTGCCACAGCTGGACCCCTGCAGGGAGGGGCCAGAGGTCAGCAGGCATAGGTGACATACCTGCGGCACTCGTGGGTTTCCTTTGTTTGACTTTTCCTCTCCAAAACTAACCCTCCTCCATTTAGCTTGGAACACACAACCCTTGCCATCTCCCGTTGTCATTGTCCTCAATACTCCCTAGTGACAATGGCTTATCTCTGAAGTGACTAGCACCCTCCCAGCCAGCTCCGTTCGGCCTCAGTCTCTAAACCAGGCTGCTTTACATCTGGGGGATCCTGGACATTCATCCTGTAACATCCGCCAGGCTGTCTTACAAGCTAACAGGACAACTTCACATGGTTTTGCCAGGGAAGAGTAGACACCATAGGCCGTAGGAATGGCACAGTCTAAGGCTGTCCAGTGCACGACCTGCCCAGTCACACAGCAGCCCTGCATCCAGCCCTCCTGTCACCAGCCCCTTCCTGTAAATGGGGCACGGCCACCCTGCGGCCCAGGACGACTTTGAACATGGCCCAGCGCAAATCCTCACAACACCGTGAGATGATTCTGTGACCTCTTTTAGCTCCTCAGCTACCGTTAGTGTGACTGTATTTTTTGTGTGGCCCAAGACAATTCTTCCAATGTGGCCCGGGGAAGCCATGAGGTTGGACACTGATGCTCTGAATCCATTCGTGACCAGCCTGGACTTGATTTTGGCCTAGGTCACTCTGTCAGAATCAGGGTGACAGACCACACATTTGTCCACATCACATTTGGAGGTTTTTTCAGGATAACATTCTCTATCCCAGCATGCTTTGCACATCTTTTTACACATCGCTGGCCCCCTGGAGTGTTGGCCGTGGGAAATGGGGGTGAGCCAGGGTGCCAGGCAGACATTCCCAAGGCCACTCACGCTGGCAGGCCCCAGGTGGAGGTGGCGGTGACACCCAGCGTCTGCTCTCCAGGCCACACACCAGCGGCTCCGGTGGGAATGCACTCTGGTGGCCCTGGAGGCACAGCAGCTGGCACTGCTGGATGGCGGCCCCGCCTGGGCCTGAGGCTCGCTGGCACAGGATCACACCCCCAGCCATGTCCGACGCGCCGAACGGCAGTGGGCACTGCGGGCCTGGGAGAAGGAGAGGGGCGGGCTGTGGGCACCTGTCCCGCACAAGCGGAGCCAGGCACGGTTGCTTCTGTCCTCAGCCGTGCAGGGCCCCCTCCTCTCTCACCCCGCAGATACGGGGGCGCTCCTCGGGTCCTGGCCCGGGCCTGCCCCACCCACGGGACGAGCCCACCCCATCTCAGCTTTGACAGACATCGCCAACTCAGACCTCTTGCGCCTCTGCCATCTCTAAATCCCGTCACCAAGTGGTCTCCTCCCCCTCAAAGCCATCACGGCGGAGGTGATGCCCAGCCCAGCTGCGGGCTCAGCTCCTAAAGCTCAATGCGTGGAACCACCATGCACCCGCTGGCCCCGTGGGTCCCGTCTCCTCTGCGCTAGCCTCGGAAGCAGTGGCTCTCACACCTTCTCAACTTCTCTGCATCCCCACGGGGCTCCCTTCCCGGAGGTGCTCGTCACCTTTTCCGTGCACTGCGACTGAAGCTTCCGCGCCAGGCTCCCTGCACCTGGGCCTCGTGCCCCCCACCCTGCTCCCACGCCCAAGCCCATCCCTGCTGCCGGCGAAGAAATGGTGGCGAAGCTGGACCTCAACTCTCAATGCCCCGACCTGCCTCTCCCCGCTCTCAGCCCCTCCAGACCCCCTTTGGCTCCAGGCGTGGCTGTCACTCCCCGAACACATCCCAGTTGCACACCCCATGTCTTTCTCTCTGGAAGATTCCTTTTCTGACCCTCAATGTTGAACTCAACACCCGTAACTTTCTAACACCGTCCGTCCATGGTTCTCCGCCTTCTTAGGGGTCCTCCCCCGAGCCCTCCGGTCACCATGCTAGCCCGCCAGGTACCCAGCGATTCGAGAGGCTACTCACCTGCACGCGGACTGAGCCGCGGCAGGAACAGGGGGCCCCTGTTCACCCAGGCCACCGCGCAGGGCAGACCCAGCACATGAGCCCGTGAACGCGGGTGGGACAAGCAGGTGAGTGAGTGAACGGAGACGGGACGCGCTCGGCGTGGCCACTTCACACCCGAGTGGAGCCCTAAGTACTCGGCACAGCCTTGCCCCCGCGGCCCAGCATCAGGCGGCGTTCTGTCCGGCTTTAACACTAGCGATCCCCCTTGGATTCAAGGGGCCTCCAAGATGAAGAGTGGCTCATTGTGACCTCCGGGCCATGGCCTCAGCTTCTTTCTGACGGACCGAGGGCCTCTGGCCAGCATTCTGCCCCGTGATGTGCAGGGGGCTGACTGAGCTGGCTCCTACCGAGTGCCATGCATAAGGGCAGGAGGTTTGCAGAGGACCGGCCCATGGGCTCGGGGGCCAGCCCGCCAGGCTTTGAATCCTGCTTCAGTCACTTACAGGTGAGCGCCCTAGAGCAGGTTAAACTTCTCTGTGACTCAGTTTCCCCACTCATGGAATGGTGAGGATCGCAACGACGCCCACCTCTTAAGGCTGAAGCAGGCAAAGAGCTTAGAAGGGTTACTGAGACGATGAAGGCCCAGCGATGGTGCTCATCACTACTGTGGGCATATATGATTGCCCGCGTGGGAAATTTTAGGATGTGGGGGTGCCTGTAGTTGTCATCAGGTGAGCACCCTTAGCCCACAGGTGAGGGCCCTGGGGCCTGGGAGGTTTGTCAACTCTCCTGCCCTAAGGCAGCAAGCGGAGAGCCCGGCGTGACCCCAGCGGCTGTGCCTGGGGCCACCAGGCTAAGCAGTTCACAGAGACCCCTGTAATCCTGACAATGACTCTAAGGAGGAGCTGTGACTCCACATGCCTGTTACACAGATTGGGAAACTGAGGTCCAGAGAGGTTCAAGAACTAGCCCAAGGTCACCCAGCAAGGGCGTGGCAGAGCTGACATTCGCGTGTGCCGGGACCCCCCATCTGAGCTTTCCCCACCACCTTCTGCAGTGAGTCAGGAGGGAGAGCCTTTGGGGGGGCCCTGTTCATGCTGTCTGTTCCACTTGGGACATGCTAACGAACCTCTGGGCCCCAGATTTGCCATTCGTAAAATGAGGAGGTAGGGCTGTTCTATTTACCTGCCTGGGTTAAGGGATGTGAAGAGCACCTTTGAACAGGTAAACCTTGCACACATGAGCTGTTGTCATGGAATCCTGCAGGCCCAAGCCTCAAGGGGTCTTCCCAAATCCTACGAGCTATACTCCCGGCCCTGCGTCCAGGTCCCAGTGCAGACCACGCGTAGCCGCCCTGCGAGGCGAGTGCTGAGTACTTGCGACCCTGAGGCTGACACCGCTTCTCTCGGAAGCACGCAGTAGGGAGTTGCACTCATAAATACCCACTGAACACCCGCTATGCTCCCTGCATGGTGGCAGCTGCTGAGGGCCACAGGCCTGAGTGTGATGGGGTCCTGCCTTGTCAAAGGCCCCATGCAGAGCGGGGAGAACCAGGGCTTGGGAGGAAAGGTGTGTGCTGACACCTGTGGGGACAACACAGGTGAGGGGCAGGAGAGGGGACGGACTAAAGGGGAAAGCGCTCCCACAAAGCGGGTGGGCAACACCTATCGTCCCAACGCTCTTCTTCACACACAGAAATACGGATTTACAAATGCAAATGATTCACTTTATACATATCAATCACGAGACTCAATTAAATGTCTCTGCAGCTCTACTCTGTTGCTTACAAACTGCAAAATTTTAAAAATAAACCAATAAACCAGCAAGGCCAGCCAAAGAAAGGCAGCCCCACCGGACCCAACACCCAATCTGTGGCAAATATTTTGCAATGTCTTCATATGCAATGTCCTGAAATGAAATTCAGAGTCCAGCCTGCTTGCTCATGTGAATTTTAAATCAATGGTAATGCTCTGTGACGTGAGCAGATAGAAATAAAAGGTAAGTAATTAATTATTAAATATGCTAATTAATAATTAAATAATATATACTAATATCTAATCATGTATTTCAATATTGTAATATATTTGTATGACACACAAGGGCTGTTGGGAAAAAATCCAGCCATATATGCCTCTATTTTTCATATTACATGGCTGGGTACTTTTTGGACAGCCCTTGTATATTTCAGTATTTAATATGCAAACAATTTTTTAAACTGGAAATAAAAACAAGCAGGTCAGCACCTCCCCAGATGCCTAAAGCCCCCCCAGCTGGGATGGACTGGCCCCCATTGAGACCCCGCTCTCAGGCCCCTCCTCCCCACCTGAGAAAGGGGAGACTAGGGCCCAGAACCCCTCAGCTGGCAACACCCCATCTTCCTTAGACGCCAGGTCATGAGTCACCCACCCAGGAGGTCCCAGGCCTCAGCTCCAGGGCCGGGCGTTTTTAGGAAGTAGACCCCAGTCCAGATCTCATGGGGGTCATTGCAACCACATCCCCCTGCACTTCCCTGTCTACCCCTCCACACTGTCCAGGTGTCTTTGGAGTCCCCCCACCCAACCTGGGTAGAGGAAGATGTGAGCAGCCCCCCACACCAGCCCAGGGGGCCCCCACAGGCCGGGCGACACAGCTTACTCTCACAGGCCGGCTGGCTCCCGGCCACGCGGGTCCCTGGCACCTCCTCTCCGCTGCCCAGCACACACCAGCAGCTGCCCTGCTCCGGGTCGCACTGCACAGGGGCAAAGCCTCCGTCCTCTGCCCTGCAGGCCGGCATGTAGCCTGGGCTGGCTCTCCTGGACAGGACGCCACTCTGGAGCGCTTCACAGAGGCCCGGGCCTGACGCAAAGACAAGTCAGCTCATCTCTCTGCCTGCATGACTGCCACAGCCCGCACCACCAGCTGCCACCACCTGCCGCCACCCTCCTGCAGGGCCCTCCAGGGTCTGGGCTGTCTCCCACAGGGTATTGAACTAGGATGGGGCAAAGACTGAGCTTTGCTCAGCTCTGAACCCCCAGCTTCCCCCAATATCCCCCGACATACACACACACAGCCAGCCCTCAAGGCACTCAGAGTCCTAAAGGAGATGTAACAAGTAAGTGAGAAGTCATAGTGCAGAGTGACAGCAGGAGACGTGCAGGGCAGTTCAGGAGCCCATAGGGAGGCACTGAGAAGTCTGACTCGAGTTGCTGCACCCGGGTCCTGAATTGAGACAGATGGAGAAACCAGAGACACAGGCGCCAGACATGCAGGGCGCAGGAGCCATGGCGACAAGCTTGGGAGGGTGGAGGAGGGGCGGCAGCACACCTGCACTTCAGGGACAGCATCTTGACTTTGCCATGGAAACCCAGTTGCAGGGCCAGGCTGGGAGCCGAGGGACCGGGCGGGGACCTGCTGCGACCTCGGAGCTGGGCATGGTCTCCCCACGGAAGCACCCGTGCCCTCTTTAACAGGGACCCACACTGGCTTGTCCCTCTCTGTCACAAAGCACAGCCCTGCTCCCTGCCCTGTGTGTCTTTCTCCCAAGGACCCGCTGAGGTTGGGGGTGTTGCTCCTATTTTACAGATGAGGAAACTGAGGCTTCGTGAGTTGAGGGGCTCCCGTCACTCTGAAAGCAGCATAGCTGGGACGTGAAGCCAGCTCTTGGGGCTCCGCAGCCAGGGCTCACGGGGAGGGGTTGGGGGGCGGGCCCAGGGGCCAGAGCAACTACTCACACTGGGCACTGCTGTTTGTGCCAGGCGGGGCACCCTCTCCCGAGACCGGGTCCACGCACCAAGTGCCGGCCTCCGACACCTGCAGCCGGGCAAATGCTCCTGTCTGGGACAAGGCCAAGGTCAAGGTCAAGATGACTTGCCATATACAGGTCAGTGGGCAGATGTCAGGAATGTCCCTTCCAAAACTACCGGGATGGCTCTCCACACATGGGCAGCACTGTCCTCTTCTAGACCCTTTCCAGAAGTTACTTCCACACATTATAACAACCCAGGCGGCGGGGGCCACAGTCACCCCGTTCTGGGGATTTAACTGATTTGCACAGAGCCCCTGAGAGCCCAGCAGGGCAGGCCCTGCTGCTCCTCTCATCCCCACGTCAGGGACAGGAAACCCGGGACAGGACATCTGGTACTCGGCAGACGGACCCTTCCTCTAGGAGCTTTCACTGCTAAAATCAGCTCCTGCACCGAACCGTCACAATCACGGGGGAGGGCACACTGAGGGGCTGCTACACGCGGGGCGTGGGGACCCCGCCAGGACGACTTCAGGAAAGGCATGGCGTGTACCGTCCAAAGAGTTTTCACAAACGGTATTTCCTTGGGCCCTCCAAACAAACCTGGCACTAAGTAGAGTAAAAATGGGGCCCGATCTCATGATAAAAACAACCACAGGACAGAGAGGGTCCGCAAATTGCCCAAGGTCACACAGCCAGGTCGGCCAGGACTGATAGAAAAACCCAGGTCTAGAACTTCCTGTGAGTTTTCACCAAAAACACATTCACTGAAAAGTAGAAGAATCATCTGCACTATGGGGGAGAAAGTTCTGGCTTCCCTCCTCATGCCCTCAGGGGCCTTCAGAGCCTACCTGCAGGCAGGTGGGGATGAACAGGTCCTTTGGAGATGGGCTTCCTGGGGACCCAGCTTGCTTCCAGCTGGAAAGCAGCCCACTGGCTCGAGCCGTCTCACAGGCGGTGGGGCCTGTGGGGGTTGGGGGGAGCGCTTAGCAGGCTGTGTGGGTCCCAGCGCGAGGGTCAAAGCCATGTGTCTGGGAGGATGGAGGTGTCTGAGCTGGGACCTCAGTGGAGAAGCCAGCTGAGGTTCAGGGACAAAGACGCAGGTGGGGTGTATCACCGTGGAGACATAAAGTGGGCAGGTGACGACATGGGCCCTAGCCTCAGGGGAGCGCCTGGGCTGTAGGGCAGATGCAAGGGGGTAGCTGACACCCCAGCAAAGGCTGGAACTGCTGGGGACTCAGGGATGTAGGAGAGAGAAACTGCGGGTGGGCTGCCTGTGGGGACCGGCCCCCTGAGCCTCTCCGGGTTGGCCCACCACCCCGAGGGCCCACCACCAGGGCCACTTACACTGGGGGGGCTGGGGCGAGCGGGCCGTCAGCGAGGCAGGGACGTACTGTCCCTCCCCGTCCACACACCAGCAGTGCCCTAGGAAAGAGTCACGGGCCGGAGGGTCAGGAAGCACGTGGGGCCTTGCCTCCGGGGTCCCACAAAATTGCACCTTCTTTACATTCACAGAGGTGCCAGGAAGCCCCCTGCCACCTGTCCCCCCTGCCCAACACTGTCCACAGCCACAGGCCTCAGCACCCCAGTTTGCTCACAAACGCCCAGCCTGAAGGTCACTGCTCTCACTATACAGATGAGACAAGCACAGGCTGGAGGAACCCAGGGACTTGCCATCAGCTACCAAAGGGGCCCTGGGGCCCAGCTCACTTGTCCCCAGGGAGGGGCTCTTTCCTCTCTACAGGAAAAGGAGGCGTCCCTCGCCCTCCCGAGGACACCCGTCCGCCCTGACCCGTCCTGGCGTGGCACTGCAAGGGCTCCCAACTTCCAAACGCGTCACACTGGGGCACATAGGGGCCAGACCGCAGGAGGACAGATGCTCCAGAAGGTTCTCCCAGGGGCCGTCTCTGGTAGAAGTCAAAGGCTGGAGTCGGGAAAGAGAGGAGCAGAGAGGCGTGAGCCCGCGGCCCGGAAAGGCCCGGGCCGCACACCAGCCGCAGTCACTGCGCACCCACGATGCGCAGGTCGTCACGGACTCCTCACAGCGCCCTCTGGGAAGGTCGTGTTCTCCCATTCAATGGGTGAGAGAACGGGGGCCGAGGGCCCCCGGGGGCCCAGGCCGCCCACCCCGTCTCCCGGGCAGGCAGGGGACGGACGTCCTCGGAACGAGCAGCCAGCCCGGGTGAGCTGCGCTGCCGGCCCGGCCACGCTCTCACACTCCCGTGCTTCGCCGCGTCCGCAGCTTTGTCCCCCGCAAGGTCTGCTCTTGACGCATGTTTACCCAACGCGAGGAAACGGGATGGACACGGGGGGCTCAGGGACCAGCGACGGCCACCCCGCGCACCCCGTCCTCAGCTCTCGGGCCCCCCGGCGCAGCCCTGCCCACCGCGGACACACGGCCGCGCTTGCTCCGTGTAGGAGCCCCTCCAGCGAGCGCGGAGCCCCTCGGCACAGGGATCCGCTGGTTTTGTGCCTAGCCACGCCTGCCCCGGAGCGTGGACCTTCCAGAAGTTCTGTGTTGTGTGACAAGAGGAGGAAGGTGCACGCACACAGCTCTGTGACTGCAGGGACGCCCCTTCCCACCCCGACGAGGTCGGGTGGACGGGCAGCCCCGCTCCTCCAGGGCGGCATCCGACAGGGAAAGCCAGGGCGTGCGGCCGGGCGGCGAAGAACGTCCTCAGGGCGACTTCTGAAGAAAATGCCATCGTGGCCATTCACGCCCCGATGGCACCAACAAGTTCCCGTCCCCCTCGTCAACGCTTCCCTCCCTACCCAAAGTGGGCACAGCTCATGGGCACCCTCCCACGCCTCCTCTCTGTGGTGACATCAAGTCCCGTCCGCGCAGGCAATGTGAAACGGCGGGTGTTCTGCCCAACGCGCAAGTCCCCACGCCTCTGAGGGACAGAGAAGGGACGTGCCTGGGCATGGGGGAGGGGGAGGGGTGGAGGAGAAAGAAAGTGGGGAGGGAAGAAGCAGGAAGGATGGTTGACCAACACGGACGGGCGTCCTGCGACCCGGCCGGCACCGCGCAGGCCCGGATATGAGGCCAAACAGACGTGGTGCCCGGTCGTCCACAAGAGAAACAGACGGTACTTGGAGACTCACCTCCTGTGGGGTTAGGAGGACACCCCAGGAATGCGAAAGCAGGGCGCTCTGACCTATGGGTGCTGTCAGGCGGTGACCGCTTTGCTGTTTGTGACCTGAGCCCAGATGGGAAATCAGCCCAGATCATGTGACAAGGGATGGGGGACTGGAGTTGGCTTGGAGGCGTGCATCTTGTGTTCTTGCCAAGCTGGTGGGGGTCAGTGAGGGAGCTGGGAGGGGGCAGTGGAAAAAGAACAGGGAGGGGCTGTGGGATGAGACAGAGCGAGGCTGGGGTCGGCTGGGCAGAGGCTCGGGGCCAGACCGCAGTGGCACATCCAGGCTCTGCTAGCTATTAATGGGGTGAGCCTGGACATGCGACTCAGTCTGTGTCCACATCTGAGAAGAATCACAGATGGTGACTATAGCACTGTTCTCAAGAAACACTGGAGGATCAAATGCAAAGACCTGGTGATCGACTTGGCACAGTAAGTGCCTGGCCAGGGGTGAGTTTCAAGTGACACTGAACTGTTATTACAGGACAGAGCACTGTGGGCTCTCTGCGAATTTCTCTGTCATATGCAAGTAACAAGTCGTGCTTTTTGGAGTCACATATGGAAGGAGCATGAAATGCAGTACTTCCTCAACAATGAGGGCGCCTCTCCTTTCCTCTTTGAGGGCGTTCCTACATCCCTGGAAATGGAGCAAAGCTTCAGAACAGGCTCTGAGGGGAGTACAACCAATTGGAGCTGGAGCCCCTCTCATTTTCCTAAGAACGTCTGGCTTTCTGGGGGGCTGCAGGTGCCAGGTGCAATGCAAAATGTGGAGACCCCCCACTGGCGAGTTTGGGAGCATCCAGCTTGGACGGGTATCACACAACCACTCTGCCTTTTCCTGCCCAGGAGCCCACCGGACTGGGGAAACGGAAGCCCTGCAGATGACTGAAGAGCAACGAATTCAAGCTCTCACCTCCCCAAAGAGGCGGAATGAGAAACCAGAAGCGCATGACACTTACTGGACTGAGCTGCCAGGCGCATGGCATAATCGCCCTTGGTCAGAAATTTCTCCCAGAAAGTCTCCCGGGACGGGGAGAGGGGAGGAAGGGCGAGCTCCTCATTGGTCAGCTGGATTCCCTTGGCCACTAGAAAACTCTCTCCCAGAGGGAACCAAGAGCTATTGGAAGCCAAGACAATCTCTTCTGTTTCCTTAATGAACTGCAGAACACGAAGCCTCACTTCCTCACAGGAGCCTGGACCTAGGAGAATAAACATCACAGATGGGCTCACCACTCCATGTAGCTCCCTTCGACCCCGCTGAAATGTGTGCACACGCACATGCACACTCACGCACGCGCACACACACACACACACGCACACACAATTTCTACCTCAGCTGGGAATGCTTCTTCTGTTTTGTTTCCACAGTTTCACTCACTCGGCATTTATGGAGGATCTACTATGTAAGAAGCTTAGTAATAACTAACATCTATTCCACGCCAGGCACTGTCCTCATGTTTACTCAGACAATTTAACTTAATCTGTGCAACAGCCAACATCCAT
Source organism: Lyroderma lyra (assembly GCA_004026885.1). Classification (NCBI taxonomy): domain Eukaryota; kingdom Metazoa; phylum Chordata; class Mammalia; order Chiroptera; family Megadermatidae; genus Lyroderma; species Lyroderma lyra. The sequence continues at coordinate 15,510 of PVJL010013277.1, forward strand.
GTGTTGATGCTGAGGGTCAGCCTGTTTCTAGAACTTGACATTTTAATGAAGAATCCTAGGGTCTCTAGGTTGCTCAAAAATGCTCACGGTAGGACAGCTTTCTGTTACTAAATATTCTAGAAACCCACTGACTGCAAAGCAGAAACTTTGGCTAATGTCAAAATAGTCTGATTGATTTTAGCATTATCCAGAAAGATCTAGGCAGAGATGACCATTGCAAAGAATAAATGGAGAGATTTCACTGGACTTGACTAGCTAGAATAGTACCTGTAATATCAGCAATGGCTAGCTAGAGAGATTCTGATTTGACAGTAACAGTGGTGAATGTGTCTGGTTCTTGTCTGAAACTGAAGGGATGGCTGCTTGCCAATAGTGTGTTTTAATTTCAGACACAGGGTCAGTCTCAGTCTATTTAAGCCATTCTTATCCATCCACTTGTCACAGAGCTGAACTTAAAAGATGTCCTTCAGCAGCCCTCCGATTGCTCCTCTAGGTAATCCCCTTCGAGTAAAGTGAAGGCACCTTGATGGCAGAAGCTCGTCCTGAGGTCCCGAGCACCTAGCAGTGTCCTTGGAAGGAGCAAAGCCACAATAACATGTGTTGGATCAATCGGTGCCCTGACCTATAAGAGATCACTAAAGCATTAGCCTTAGAGGGCAAGAGCCAGGCCACAGCCACCTTACAGCCTTTATCGGGCCTGAGATGATGCCTTGTACATAGAAGACGTCCAGCTAAAATGTGAGGCGCTGATTCAAACATGATATGAAAGTTTATAAACGAACTACATTAACTTTGCCAACCCCTGACTGAGCCTCGGGGTTGTGGATAGAATTGTATGCACTGAAGCCCTAATCCCCAATGTGATGGTATTTGGAGGTGGGGCCTTTGGGAGGTGAAGTAGGTTTAGATGAGGTCATGAGAGTGGGGTCCCCATGATGGGTGTAGTGTCTTTAGAAAAAGATGAAGAGACCAAGGTTCTATCTCTCTCTGCCATGTGCATACATAGCAAGAAGGTGACCAACTGCAAGCCAGGAAGATGGCTCTCAGTGGGAGCCAAATCTGTCAGCACCTTGATCTTGGACTTGCAGCCTCCAGAACTGTGAGAAATGAGCATCTGTGCATTACGTCACCCGGTCTACGGTGTCCTGTCATAGCCGCCCGAGATGGCTTGCATTAGGTTTCCTGCACCATACCCTGAAGGGCTGCACCTGGCCAGATCTAAACTCAAGTCTAGCTTTGGCACTCAACACCCACCAGACACCCTGTCTTCAAAAGCACGAATTCAGTTCTTCACCCGGTTTAACTCACACGCAGGGATCTTGCCCGGCTCAGTCCGGGTTCCTTCCAGTTCCCGACCAGCTTCATCCACACACCAGCAGGTCCGAAGGTCGAGGTGTGTCAAGCGAGCACTGAAGTCTGAGTAGGGCCCAGGGTATCGGCTGAGCTGGCCACTCAGCATCTGCCAGAAGAGGTAGGGCTCCAGGAGAGTGCTGGCCCCGGGCTGAGTCCGAGTCCCTTCCAACACTGCCAGTGGGACATCTTGGAGAGAAGGGTACCTTGCCAGCCCTGGGAAGATGCCTTGTTGGCCAGCCTCATACAGAGTTTGAATAAAGACACGGAAGCTGCTGGCAGCCGCTTCTCCATAGCTCATGATCTTCAGGAACAGCTCAACAAAGGTCAGCTCCTGGCCGCTGCTGTTCTGTACAGCCTTCCATCGTCTGTACAGCTCAAAGGCCTGCTCGGGGGGCCCGTCGCATTGCATGCGACTCCACTGCCCACCGGCGCTGCACTGTGGGATGTAGATGCTGGGGAGAGGAGGTGGCATGCTGGAATTAGACAGCAGAGACCGTACCGCCCTGAGGAAGGCTTGCTCAGCCTGTAACTGACAGGGCGTGGGGCCTGCGGGAAAACAAGGAGCAATATGTCAGGTTAACGAGTTTAATAAGCATGGAAGACCAGGCAGGAAGCTCTTAACTGTCCAAGCTCCACATACAGGGTCCAGCAGAAGTAATACTGGACTTGAGTTAGGACTTTATTTCAAAATTATAACCATAAACACTTATGATTTTGTAATAAAACATTGGGTCCAGTAGAAGTAATGCCTGGACTTGAGTTAGGATTTTATTACAAAATTATAACCATAAACACTTATGATTTTTTAATAAAAGATTGTGTCCAGCAGAAGTAACCCTGGGACTTGAGTTATAATTTTATTACAAAATCATAACCATACATGCTTATTATGACTTTGCAATAAAAGACTTGGTATAGATTACCAACTCATAAAAAAGAGGCACTATTTGTGCCAGACCTGGTATAACCTTACACAGCCATGGATCCCATTACATCTAGACAGATGGTACCCCGTCATGTGGGCACTTTGAGACCTGCTGTTGTGAGCACTGCAGACGTGTATGTGGCAATTTCTTAAGATGAAATAAATCTCCCCATTCATTCATAAAAATGGTTAACATTATTAAGACCTTTCTGGACAATTTTACATTAATCAGCAAATTTCTCCATTAACAGCAATTTGGGCTTTAGCTATGACCGAATTCTTTTCTTCTGTAATATACTGTGTCAGAGCCCTAGGAGTGAATCAGTGTTTGTGGCATGAATGCCCAACAGACTTACATTGTTTGGGTTCTCCAGATACACTTCGAGTTCCAGGAATAGCCTGACCCTCAGCATCGACACAGTAGCACTCAGAGTTGAAGCACTGGACAGGCAGGAAGTGGCCTTCGTGGGTACAAGATGGAATAGGCAGACTGGACCCAGCTGGCTGGCTGCCCAAGAGGCTTTGCATCCGAGCCCTTTGCTTTTCACAGGCTGTGGGGCACCTTGGTCGCCCACCTGTAACCCTTGAGTTGGAAAGTTCTCTGCCCTGGGAATCCACACACCAGCACTCTCCAGCAAAGCACTGGATGTCCTCATAGCTTCCTTCTGCTGTGCATGATGGGACAAAAAGGCTTCCAGGTGTTGGCTCACAGCCCTGGGAGCTGAGTACCATTTCCACCACGTCACCTAGATCCCTCGCTACATCTTCTGGCACAGAAATCGCACGCTGCAAGAAGAGAAGGAATTCTGGAAGCTCCAGGAGAGAAGCAAGGGATTTCAGGGCATTTTGGTTCTCTGCTAAGTTGACCTCGAAGCCAAAGCTGCCCACAACTGGCATATTCATAGCACCATCCTTCTTAGCAGCTGTAGGGGTTCCCACAGTAGGCTTTGAATCCAATCCCACAGTCAAAGGTGTGGCTAGATCAACGAGGCCCCCTCCATTCTGGAAGCCTGGGAGACCAAGTTGCTGGAAAAAATGACTGAAGTTAAACGTGCCTCTTGTGCCAATGGCCCCCGACAAGTTAAACTGGCCCACATTCACCAAAAATTTCCCTCCAAAGAGGTTCTGCTGGAGTCTCTCTGGGTTGGTGGTAAACCGAAGGGCTAGGCGAGCCAGCTCTCGGGAGGGAAAAATCGCACGCATGGCTTCTGCGAGGAGGCTCTCTGAGGCGGAACGCTGTTGGTCCTGCCCTCCTACCACAGAGCGGAGAATCCCAGAGTCCACAAAGAGCTCCCTGATGGAGGGTGTGCAGGACGTGGCCCGTGGGGCTGCCCTTGGAGAGCCCTGTCTCTGCTCAGAAGCCACGAACAAGTTGTGCTGGCTGAAGTAGCCAGAGGGCCCAAAGTGGAGCCTGGACAGGGCCTGCCGCCTGGCTGAGGTACAGGATCGGTCTTCAGCTGCATGGGACAGAGAGATCAGGAAAATGGCTTTAACATCACAAGTAAACCGGAGACGGCAGCCCCTCAGATCTTTCGGGTAGTAAGATGTCAAAAACTTCAATCCAGGACGCCTCCATGTGGTACTTCTTGTCCAAACCCTTTTATTTTTAGCTTTCGCTCGGAGCCGTGTATTGGGAGCAAGTGCTGCAGGTGACAAGACTTCCTCTCCTAGCTTCCGCTGGCAGGTGACCCCGTTGTAAGGCAAGGCTCACAGGTGCTGGCCCACTTCCTGCCGACTTCATGCACCAACTGTCCTGCGCTGAATGACGTCTCCCTCCCTCCCCACTCCTTGCCCATTACTCACGGCCACCTGGAACCTCCGAATGTGACCTTACTTGGACAGAGGGTCTTTTGCAGATGTGATTAGTTAAGATGAAGCCATGCTGGATTACAGTGGGCCCAAAACCCAATGCCTGGGGTCCTGATGAGAAGGCCATGCGAAGACATGGAGAGACACACAGGGACAAAGTGCCACGTGAGGATGTGGGTAGAGATTGGTGTGATGCAGCACCAAGCCAAGGAACCCCGAGGGTGGCCAGCACCCCGCAGAGGGTAGGAAAGGCCTTTCTCTAGAGCCCTAAGAGAGTGCAGCCGCCCACACCCCCATTTCAGACTTCCGGCCTCCGGAACTGGGAGAGAACGCGTTTCTGTGTTTCACGCTTCCCAGTTGGTGGTCATTTGTTACAACAGCCCTAGGCAGCTGGCACACTGACGAATACCTGTTTTTGTAATAAAATTACAGCATTCCCTTGCTGGAATGCTTACTGGACTTCAATGCTTCGTTATACGCGCGTCGTGCGGCTGCCTGATTCCTCCCTGTGGACAGTCCTGTCTCGGCAAAGAGCTTACAGTCTCCTCGAGGTTAAGAACCGTACTTGAGACGCTGTTAGCATTTCCTATGATAAATGCTGTGATAGATAATATTTAGTGCATTACAGGAAATACGGTATTTCCTGTAATCTAATACAATGAAGCCACGTTGACAAACACACTTTGCACATTCTTCTAGGCTTCCTGACCTTTCCTTGAAATTACTAATTAAACCGTGATCAATTCGGTCAACTCCAGGCATGGCACTCGTTGTACCTGAACTTCCTAGGATGACTGCAATCACGTTAGGTAAAAAGATTTTAAAGTCAAATCCCAGCGTCTCCATGACACAGGTGAGAGTAAGTAAGCTCTATGTTTTCTCCCCCAAAACCGTAGCTACTAGAGGTTTTTAACCACCTACCACCCCAACTTTTTAAAAATTATTCTTTCCCCTCAGTTCTCACAGACACCAAAAAGAAAATTAGCTAATTTTCCTCTGTCCCAGGCCACAGAGAAAAAGCTGGAATATGTGGTCAGAGAGAGAAGAAAACATCTGGCACACGAGAGCACACAGCAGCGCCCCCAGCGAGGCCACAGCTTCCTCTAATGGATGTGACAGGAAGGTATGGAAGACACCGAGTCCACCGCTCTGCTTCTCCTCCCAAGAAGAGCACATCCCTTCCATTTGCATGCAGTGCTACCGAGGCAAAAAAGTCACACATCGGTTCCATGTGGCACTTGTTTCCATGGAAACAGGACTGCTAGACCAGAGAGAAAAAGTAAAAATACATAATCCATGCGTTTGGTAGGACTCTTGGTTTTAATTTGGAAAAACTGTAATTCATTTCCACTTGGAAACTGGAGAGCACAGTATTCTCTGGGCTTTAACGGGACGAAAATGTAATTGCAAATGCCTTCAAGGCAGAGCTTCAAACTGTTCTTTCTCTACACCCTCACCTTTGGCAAGCAGTACCCCACCAAACACCGAGCAGAATACGCAAAAGGTTCAAGTTGGAAAAATCGGATGATTCAACAGGAATTGCTGAATGAACGCTAAGCTATGCCGATGTTGAGACTAGGAGAGGACCACAGCCTTTCAGTGTCCCTCAAATCTTGCCGAATCCACCCAGCTCCCCCAAGTGGGAAGCCTGTGAGTGGATTCTGCCCCCCAGAACTTTCTGGAGAAGATGGGGTGGAAGTCTAGGGATATTTCTCAAGTCCAGAGCCTTCTCCCCAGACCACTGCTTCTACCTTAGTATTGGTCCCTGGACTGGATTAATAGTGTCTCCTCAAAATTCATGTGCTTCCCAGAACCTCAGGAGGTGACCCTATTTGGAAATAGGGTCATTGTAGATGCAATGAGTTAAGACAACAAGGTCAGGGTACAGTAGAGTAGGCTCTAATCCTACATGTACAATTGGTGAAATGCTGGGGAGAGAGGAGATACGGAGCAGACAGAGGGAAGGCAGCTCTGTGACGACAGCCGTGGAGTCGGGAGTGACGCTGCCATGGGCCGAGGAACGCCAAAGACTGCGGGCAACGAGCACGGACCCGGGAGGGGCCAGGAATGGCTCGCCCTGCAGTCGTCACCGGGAGCAGGGCCCTGCGGACACCTTGGTTTTAGACTTCTGGGCTCCAGACCCGTGAGAGAATATATTTCACACGGTTCAAAGCCACTCACTGGGTGGTCAGTCATTACAGCAGCCCCAGAAATGTAGGATTGCCCCCAGATTTCTCTTCAGGACATTGCAGTGACCTTCCAATGAGCCCCAGTGCTTCCAGTCTAACGCTGCTTCCACTCTCTCCTGCAAAATGCCCGAGGAACGCTCCTACACACCAAAGCCACCATGGCATGACTCGCCAGCTCAAATCCCATCAACCCCGTCCCCTGACCTCCAGGATGAAGCCCCCAGGCTTTTGCTTTGATAGGAAAGACCTCTTGTCTGACCTCTGCCTTTCCCCCAGTCTTAAAGGTCAGAGCCTCCCCCTGATCGCACTGCGACATTCTTTGTCCTCTGATCTTCCAGACTTGGGGAGCCATGAGCATAGCAATGCCCATTACTTAGGGCCTTGTAATTGTGCTTCTCCTGCTCTCCTCGTTGTCCACCTTCAGGAAATGCCTTCGTCGTAGAAGACCAAGCGAGTGTCACCTCTTGCGCGAAGCCTTCCTGCTGTCTCCTCGTCCACGCAGCTAGCAGACTCGGCCTCACCTTGCTTTGTGTGCCTTCGGTTACCAGGACACGCTTCTCCCGTGGCCCAGGTCAACTTAACCCTCTGGCCTTGCTCTTTGCCTGCGAGGCCCTCTAAGCTCCCTGAGGAGGCAGCTATGCCCGACAGGGGTCAAGAACCACGTTAGAAGCTAAGGGCAACGAGCAGGCTTTCCACCCGGTGGAGCCCGCTGGGCCTGCAGGGTGGACCCGGGAGCAGCGGAATTAACGCGACCCGGAGCGGGGGGTCTGGGGAAGCGGCCAGGGCCCCGAGGAGGAGACGACGAAGGAAGGACACCCACCGCAGGACGGCGGCGGCCCGCGCCACCGGGTGCCGGGGACCTCCCTCCCGCGGGCGTCCGCGCACCAGCACGGCCCCTCCCGCGGGCACTGGGCTGCCTCGTAGCCTCCACTGCGGCGGCAGCTGGGGACGTAGGGGTGGCCGAAGGCAGTGGCCGCGAACCTCTCCGCTTCACACGGCGTGGGGCCTAGGCGGAAGCGGGGCGGCAGAGGGGAAGACGATCCGTCAGCAGCACCGCTCGGGGCCTGAGTCCCCGCACCCGCTTGGACACAACAGCCAAGGGGGCCGCAGCGATGCCCAAACCCAAGAAGCATGCGCATCTGCTGCCAGCGTACTACTTACACCGGAACCTTCCAGAAACGAGTAGCTGAACCGCTAGGAACCGTCTCTGCAGTATCCGGTATAGGGTGGATTCCGTGAAGGTAGAGGCAAGGTCCAGGCCAGCAAAAACGGTGTCATAAATGTCATCGAGGAGCAGCTCCAAACCTGCGCAAGGACAGCACGGTGCGCGGCGTCACCCGGGACAGGAGCCCTGAGCGTGCCATTTCAGCAGGTGAGGGGGGCCCAGCGCCTCCACGGCATCGTTACACATGGGGTCGGAAGAAGACGGGACCGGCTCCCGAAGTCGGGCTGCAGGGATGGGGTGCAGGTGCCTCCCAGCACAGGGGAGCTCTGCTGAGTTACAGGACCCTGAAACCCACCTGTGTCCCACTTGCCAAGCTCGGAGCTGCATCCGCCCAGAGGTGAGGGTGCCTCTTCCCAGGGGGCGCAAGGCACCCCGTGGGCCAGCAGTAGCTGTGCTCAAAGGGGCACGGGTGACGTTTGCTGACCACGCCTTCCTCCGCGCCCCCCACAGGCTGGCGGGGAGCAGGTGGGCACTGCTGCTGCTGCTTTGGAGGTACGGAGACGGTGAACGCCCCTCCCTCCCCGTCGCATGACCCGAGGTGGGCCTACCTGTCTCAGCCAGTTCCCGCCCTTGACTGTCAGCACAGTGACAATAGCCAGACACCTCGGGGAACCTGCTGCGGAAGGCACTGAACGTCACAAACGCGTCTGGAAACCTACAAGAGAAGGAGATTTACGGTCACCAGTTTCAGAGAAGGCAGGTCACCACGAGCTCTCCTCGAAGAAGTGAATTGACGTGGCTGAGCGCCCCTGCGGGGAGGGAACGTCTGGCCTTTATCTCACGCTTCCTGCGGCAAATTTCTTGTCTAAGTCGGCGTTGCCTGGCCAGCGCGAGGCTGGACCTGTAAAAATGAGGCTGTGCTTTGCTGTGCCCTCCTAATGAGCCCTTTTCCTCACTAGTGGCATTCGGCCGATTGACACCCAAGCACGTGTCTCACAGCAGCAGGCAGAAGATGGGCAACGGACATCACGTTGACTCATTCCCATACTAGAATGTAACTCCGGAGACTAAAGGCCGAGTTTGCTCTGCAAACATATGGTGTATTGTACATGAGCTCATGTAGGAGATCAAACAACTTCAGAGCCTTTTACAACATTTCAAGAGCTTGAAAAGGAGCCAGATTCTCCCACAGGAAATTCTTGAGAAGGCCATTTCCCAGTTCCGTAGTTTAAAAGAAATCCCACAAAATCAATGACATCACCGACAAGGGCTACACAGCCCTCGCCATGAGTTGAGGAGAGGGATGCATAACTCACGTCTGCCCTGGCAATTGCTATAGAATCCTGGAGGTGATATGAAACCAAGGCGGTGTAAAGCCATATTAAGGAGTTCCTCCCACGTGCAATGATTTAGCAACCAGAAAGGAACTCCTCATCCTTATAACACCGAGAGGTTGTATTTATACCCTACGTAGCTAATACCTGTGAATCAGGCTTAATGTGTCTCATCCTAGGTCTGGGGACAACCCCCCAAATGATAAGTTAGCAGGAACAACGGCTCTCTGCACAAAGGGGTCCTGCTGAGTGATCCAGTTTAGCAAACTCTTGAAAACAGCGTTAGTGCACAACGGTAGGAAAATTCAGAAGCACATTAGAGTCAGTCCCCTAAGAGGATGTGTACATAACATCATGTAAAAAGGACAGAATGCGAAGTGGCCTGTACACACAGGGCAATTGCTGCAATGTAAATGAACCAAGCAATCCTGGAAGGCGGGATCTCGTGCAGGAGCTGCTCGGAGCCTGGACATGGGGCTGCAAAAAGCATTAGCTCATTTGAATGGAAATGAATATGCAAAACAAAGCACAGAAAAGCACTACAGAATTATGGGTTTCTTTCCGTGTCGTTGGTCTATTATTGTGCGTATGCCGGCTAAACAACGAAGACTGGTACCGTGAGTGAGTTATGTGTAATGGAAACTGAAAACTCACTGTGCCCACTTGCCACTGGTTGGAGGTGCATTAATTGGAACCTGGGATAATTCGATTCTAAAAGTGCTCCTGATAGTGTAATAGTCACTTCCATGATTGAGCACTTTGTGGAAGACGGTCTGTGAGATGTTTAACGTACATTGACTTGCTTAACCCATTTCGGCATGGGACACTGGAAGCTTAAATCACAGTAGTCACATGTTCTGCCTATCCAACCCAAAGGCCCACCTACTGTCCTGCCCCATGGCCAATGACACCAGCAGGGCCTTTGAGCCATCTTCATCCCGTCATCTCAGGGTCAGAGTCCTCTCTGGGCTTCTGGTCTTACAAGCTGCCCCACACCCGGGCATTCCTGAGCCTTGTGCGTGGACCTCACTCCTGATCTATCACCCCTTCTTGCACATTGGAGAACACCATGGATTTCTCTGGAGGTGGGGGGTGGGGTCCTGGAATACCATCTTAAGGCCAGCTACTGCCACGTGGACTTTCCGGGGCTGTCCTCTGCTCACCTCTGGGGCAGACACCCTGCTGTCCCCTTCAATCCCTCCTCGCCAATTCTGTGTGCAGTGAAACCACGAAGGGCCTGGCCCCAGACACCTCTGAATTCCGGTCCTGGCCTAAGCACACAGGATGACCACCATTCAGTACTACTGATGCGAACAATAGCACGCGAGACGCCGTCCGTGATCAGATGCCACACCCAGCTCGCGCCGTACTTCACGCCGTTCAGCTTCACGGCAGCCCTTAACCTGCTCCATTCCGCGAGTGAGGACCCCAAACGGTAAACTGACTGGGTCACCGCGGCCAGGTGCTGGGCGTCCTGAGTCCATTTCGGATGCTGGTTCGGTGGCGGCGGCGGCCGGACGGGGAGGCACCCAAACAGAGTGTTCCGGCCCTGAAACTGGCCCGATTTCCTGTGTTCCCCAAGTCCAACATGATACCGTCTGATTTTTGTGACTGAGTTCTGAAGCAGTACCAGCACCTGTGAATTCTGGACTCTTCTCCCAGCATAATACTGGTACTAAGCTGGCTTGTTTGCTGCTTTGGCTATTGCCATCGGTCCTTAATGTCACCCAGGGCCTGAGGGCCGCTGTCATGCTTCCAACCTCCATCTCCTCAGACTCCCAGCCCTTGTCTGTCACCCCAGGAAAAGCCACACTACTGAGCCTGAGCCGAAAGTCCTGATGGAGGGTGGGCAGCGCCGGCCCCCCAGCACGTGGGTCTGCTGAGTTGGGGACCCGTTACACGGCCAAAGGAGGCTCCCAGAGGAAGTGAGCCTGGAGTGCGATGCGAAGGCTGAGGGTTCGACAAGGAGACCCTGGAGGGATGGAGACCACATCCAGGATCACGATCAACCCACCCCCAACTTCAAGGTGGGAGACATGGGACCAGGAGGAAAACCTGACGGGACGTCACAGAGGGAAGCCCCCGAGCCTCTCAGTCCCTGCAGCGGTGTTCGGGACAAGGCTGTGCACGTGAACCGGCCTTGGGCTTGCGGGTCACAGGACACGTCACATCATACAGACCCGCGGGCTATGGCATCACCTCCTTTAGCAGGATCTGACAAAGAAAGTTCTTCCCCTCCTCCGTAGGAGAGAAACCTGTGTTACCTGGTAGAAACCCACTAACTTGGACTAGTTTCCCTCCCTCTGGTCCAGGAAGCTCAGAGACGGGGCTGCACTGGCCTGTCCCCAGCCGACACCTGTGAACACGTCCCACGCGGGATGCTGTGCACCGGTCTCCGCCTTGCTCCCTTCTTATTTTCTCCCCTTATTGGGCCTTCCTCATGATTTCCTCTATTTTCCACTTCAATCCTTCCCTTCAGTTAAATAAAAAGCAAAATCTCGAAATGACCACGAAAGAGCCCTGGGGAACGAGTACTGAGGGTGGGGGTGGGGAATGCTGGCATCGCGGAGCTTCTGCTCAGACTGGGGCCAAACTAGAGTTGGAGAAGTTCACGGACGGGGCTCAGGGGACCACGAAACAGCAGTCCCAGCCAGACATCTGCTTCTGCCCACTGGCTCTGGGCTCAGGTGCTGGCACCGGCTACTCGGTCAGATTCTACGACTCCGCCCCCAGACTGTCCCGCCAGGACTCTAACTGTCAGTTAATACATTTAACAACTTGCTTGGTTCTCTCCTGCATCGGAGAAACTTTCCTTAAGGAGCTGTGGCCCTGGCTGGGGCCCGGTGCCCAGCAGGCCACCGCCGATGTCCCTCAGGAGGGTCATCGATGATCAGCCTAGGAGGACTTGTCCACTCCGTCACTCACATGCTCAGACCCCTCCGGCCCCCCTCACGGAGTTATCTGGATGGCAAGCACAGGAGGGGAGGCTGGTCGTTACAGGAAGTGTGAGCGGGCGAAGCCATTCAGGGCTGATAAACCGATGAACTTGACTGTAACTTGACCGCTGCGGCCGTGGTACCGGCGCCAGCCCTTAGCCCGTTACCGATAGGCTACTCACCCAGAATAGTTCCCCTAATTGGCATTCGGGCCACAGCCTACGAAGGGGGCCGGGGAGTCCTAAGACCGTCCTTCCCATCACAACACGGATTTTTTTAAAGTCGCCAGCCAACCAGGTACAGTGCCGGGGCCTTCCTCCCGTGGCAAAAGGGCCTTCCTCAAATGCGCAAACTCTATGGCCAAGTTCAAGTGCAAATCGTCACCCAGCACGTTAAGAACCCACAACAGGTTGGCAAATAGACTGGCCACAGGTGGGGAGCACTGCTCCATTTCAACTCCCCCCCCAAATCTCAGTCATCCAAAATCGAACATGTGACTTGTCCTTTCCAGACCCATCCTCTGCCACCCGTCCTGCGACGAGACCATAGAGCCATCCCTGACGCTGCTTCTGTCTCAGCCTCCCTGTCTGTCCCTTCCCCAGGTTCTGTAGGTCCCCCCCCCCCGGGAACTATTTCTCCAACCTCATCCCATCGCTCCCCACTCCTCACCACGGCCTTCCCTGGTCCAAGCCTCCCCCCCTCACCTGCACCAGCACAGGAGCCTCTGCGCTCGGAGTCGCCTCCAGCACCCGCTCGGCTCTGCTCCCAGCCAGTTATTTTCTCAGTCCCAGTCCGGTGCTTATTAGATGTACCCAGCCCCCACCCCAGGCTTACAATTCCTGTGCAATACTCAGGCGTGCTTATACTAAAAATTACTCCTTGTGGATCAGAATTCACATATACCTGGTCGTCCTGCATTGTTTTTACCTGGCAGCCCCAGGTGCTATGTCTAGACTCTCCGTGTGGCCTCCACGGCCCCTGCCACTGTGCCCAGTGGAGTTGCTGGGCCTGGCACCGCCCAGGTTTGCTTATCAGAAAATTTTCCTGACTGTGGGTAGGCTTCCAGGAACCCACTACCTGACCCTTCCCATGACCTTCCGAAATCAAACTTCACTCTGAGACAGGCTTGCTCACAAGAGGAGAAGATCCCATTTCAGGAGTACATTTTTTTGTTTGTTTGTCTTCAACAATGGAAGCTTAGTCCCGAACTTCTGCGTTTAACTCGACTGCCCTCTTGTGGAAGGAGCTGTGAATTGCGCCTCAAGCTCACAGCCTCAGAGACGTGCCAAGTCTTGGTTTTAGACCTACTGTGTGTCAGCCTCTGCTGGGGACACAGATGAATCAAGGCTGTGTGGGATAGGAAAAGGAGCCAGACAGCTCTAGCACCCCCAGCTGTGCTTCATAGGGTGCGCGCCTTAACTTCTGTGCTTCAGATTCCTCACCTGTAGGCTAGAGATTATAATTATTCATCCAATTATTCTCATAAGTATTAAAGTGGGTAAAAGGACGTCAAAGTCTCTGTGTGTAGTAAGCACTCAGTTGAACTTGAAGTGGGCACTCAGTGGTTTGCATCAATGCATATGAATAAATCCAACTGTTGGGAGATTCTCACGTGCTGCTCACGGGGTGAGGAAATCTAATCCGCATTTGCTGAAGTGGGGTGACACGTGGGCAGTCTGTACAGATGCACGAGAATTTACCGTCGTCGCCGTGGCGTCACAGATGAGGTCTCATCAGATCTTTATCGTGACCTCAGGAGCAGTGTGTTGCCTCCATTTTACAGAAGGGCACACGGAGGCTCAGAGAGGGTAAGTGACCAGGTCACTGTGCCGAGCAATGGCAGAGTCCAAATGAGAGTCAGCATGGCAAATGCTACGGAGCCAGCAGGTCATGCAGATGGGTGGCGCACACAGGGACCTGAGCACTGGACCTGGTGCGGGGGGAGGCTGTGTGCTCAGCCCAAAAAGATCAGTTTGCGGCCCGTTTCTTGGTTCTGTGGGAGAACTCATGCAGCCCCCACCTTTGTTTTTTTAAAATCAGAAATTCAGAATTTGGTGTATTGGGCTAAATATATGAAATCGCTGGTATTCAACTACTTTTACCTGCACAGAAATTTCAACTTAAACTTCCCCCGTTTCTAAAATATGATGCAGCCCAAGCAAGCCCAGTCCACGGGGCAGTTGCTAGTCCCAGGTTGCTCGTCTGCGACCTCTGCTGGCACAAGCCCCTGTCACACAGGGGACAAGGGCCATTGTCTGGAAGCTACATGAAGGCTCAGGCTGTCCAGGAGGATGCACCCCAGCCTAACAGTCTTACCTATTTTTACAGTAGTCGCCCCCTTCCCTGCGGGGGGATATAGTCCAGGACCCCCCAGTGGAAGCCTGAAACCACTCCTGAGCCTACCAACACTGTTTCCTCCTGTGCATACAAACTGTGATAAAACCTGATTATAACGGAGGCACAGTAAGAGATGGAACAATAGCTAATAACAAGACAGAGCAGTTGTCACGGTACGCTGAGTCACAGTTACGTGAGCACGGCTCTAACACCCTGCCGTGCTGCACTCAGCTTTTCCCGGCCTACGAGCGCTTCATGGCATCTCTCTGGCATAATTGAATTGCCGGCATCACCACGCCAGCCCTTTGGGGCCGTTATGAAGTAAAATCGGGGTGATGTGAACTCAAGGACTGCGGCAGCGCATCCACTGGATCACCAAGAGGGCCACCAAGGGACCACGAGGCGAGGAACGCTGGACAAAGTGGGGATTCGCGTCCTGGGCGGGATGCAGTTAAGACTCGCAATTTCCAACTTTGGAATGGTTTATTTCTGGAATTTTCTGTTTACTATTTCTGGGCTGTGTCTGACCTCGGATAATGAAACCCATGGAAAGTGACACGGTGGATAAGGGGGGGACACCTGTCCTCAGGACGTTCCAACTTCACCAGAAGTGTGTGCGGGGGGTGGGGGGCCCTTACAAACAACACAGCAGCCCTCCAAAACAAGCAGGTGACCCGGTTATTTGGGCCGAGGTCCATAATGCAGCCCCCTCTTGATAGCTGGGGTTCACAGCTTTAAGTTAAACCTACTCCTAAGTGCATACGAATTTTCCGTTCACAAAAACACGTAAGTGCGATCCCACCCGTGCTTGGCACGGTGCCGTCTGTCCCCGTCGCCCCATCGGCCCTCCCTGCGCCACGGCAACCTGACCACCCCGGCCTGCTTACTGACATTGTGCTGGGTGTCCACCAGCACCCTCGGGCACAAGCATTATCCCATACCCATACACGCACACGAAAGGATCCGTTTGCTTGTTTGTTTTCTAAAAATTAAATCACGTGACGTGATCTGTGCTTTGTACCTTGGGCACTATCGTAAGAGGCCCTCTCCCAGTCTGATTATAAAGGAGGCACGTGCTCACGCGTGCTGTCTGATGGCCGCATAAATATTTATGCCGGAAACCCATTTATGCAGCCATCCAGCCGGGGCTGCTCACGCCCTTGTTTCCCAGTTTTCCGCTACGATGAAAACCCATAGAGCAGACACCCTGGTGCATATGTCCTCACATTCTGGAGTTTTGATTTCCATGGACTGGCTGGGCCAGAGGGCTCATGTATTTTTAATTCGCGTAGCTGTTGCCAGCTTTCTTTGTTAAGAACGCTGTCACCCTTCAGATGTCCCTCAGCACCAGGCTGTGTGTGTGAGACACGTCCCAGCGCCCAGCCCCAACGTGAGCATGGGCTATGGCAAGAGACAGGAAGTCCCCGCAGGCCGGTCCCCTTACCTGTTGTAGCTATGGACCAGGTCAAAAACCATCATGTCCGTGGTGTTGATGAACTTGCACTGGACGGGCAGAAACCCTCCATCCGGAGAACACTGAGGTGGCGACTTGTCGCCCACCCCGTGGAGAAGCCGGCGGTTTCTTATCTCACAGCTCCTCGGGCCTAAACATTCCCAAGGGAAAACGTTCAGTGCTTGTGTACGAGTCTACATGCACACACTCACGTGACAGTTAGAGACGTGAAAAGGGACAAGTCTGCAATAGGAGACGCGCACGGTCCCGGAAATCGTGCTCACGCTCCTCCCCATCCGCCAGCCAACACTGACCTTCCACCTGCGGAACTACTGAAAGTGATCGAACCTTCCTTGAACACGTTCGCTCTCTGCGCTCAGGGTCACACTCCCTACCTTTGCAGGGAGGCCTGACAAGGTTTGGGTTACAGTGTTGCAGAAAACACGCCCCCTGCCGCCTGGGGGTGCTGCTCCCCATGAGACTTACATCGCCGTGGCCTCCCCCGCTGGCGGGTCCCGTACACCTCCATCCCTTCCGTGTCCACACACCAGCACTGCTCCTGCCGCATGTCACACTGCACTGGCGTGTACCCCCCCGAGTCCTGACACTGAGGGAGGTAAGTGGTGGCCGTCTTGTTGATGTAGCTGCTGAGCAAGATTCGCTGTTTCTCCAGTTGGCAGAAGGACAGGCCTGAGGGTGCAAAGAGCAGGGTCACAGCTGGGCTGCAGGGACAACTTCAGAGGTCTCAGCCCAGGAGGACTCGTGTTCCCCCCCTGGGGGGGGGGGGAAGTGGTCCTTCCCGCAGCTGAGGGGGCACCACCAGGCCATGGATGCTCAGGGAGCTGGGGGCCAGCTCCGGACCAGCCTCCCCACCGCCCACCTTTACCCCGGGCCCCTGCCAGCATCCTGCAGACTGAGCCAGATGCTGTAGATGTGGGTGTGAATGGAGGACAGGCCTGGCTGTCTCAGAATGTCCCCACGTGTTTGCCGTGTCACCCTGGGGAGTCGCTCCGCCACTCTGCCTCACCCCACCTATCCACAGGACTGACTGACAGCGGCCTTCTTTGGGTGCAGGAGGGTTAGTTACATTAACAAGTACTGCCCCTACTGAATGCCTGCTACCGTGCTTTGCCGGGTATAATGTGCATGTTTTTGGCCCAGATTTGTGAGGGAAAAATAAGGATGTGCATTATACACGGGTAGTGCTAATTCCATATCTGTATACATGTTTCTAAGTCTTTTATTTATGCTGACGAGTTGAAAGTGTCACTCTAGAAATCAATAACAATATCCGCATGCAAAAATAATGCTCTGGAATATGATAATCATTTTTTATATAAAAAATTTTATACTTAAATTTCTTGTACCATAATATGTAAAAAAATAAATGCTAAAATTCCTTTATAATACAAAAAACAAGTACCGAAATATAAACAGATAAAAATTTGAATTAAAAAATTAAAACAAAAGATTTCATTCCCCTGAAAGTTTGAGCCCAACATGTGGCTGCACGTTATACACAGGAGCACCCTGCACATGGGAGCGCCCTGCACATGGGAGCGCCCTGCACACGGGAGCACCCTGCACACGGGAGCGCACTGCACACAGGAGCGCCCAGCACACGGGAGCACCCTGCACACGGGAGCGCCCTGCACACGGGAGCGCCCTGCACACGGGAGCGCACTGCACATGGGAGCGCACTGCACACAGGAGCGCCCTGCACACGGGAGCGCACTTCACACGGGAGCGCACTTCACGCGGGAGTGCACTTCACGCGGGAGCGCCCTGCACACGGGAGCGCACTGCACATGGGAGCGCACTGCACACAGGAGCGCCCTGCACACGGGAGCGCACTTCACACGGGAGCGCACTTCACGCGGGAGCGCACTTCACGCGGGAGCGCCCTGCACGTGGGAGCGCCCTGCACGCGGGAGCGCACTGCACACGGGAGCGCCCTGGAACGCACTTCACACGGGAGCACCCTGCACACGGGAGCGCACTTCACACGGGAGCGCCCTGCACACGGGAGCGCCCTGCACA